>JAHZNG010001987.1:0-18765 GCA_027744375.1 Orchesellides sinensis | reverse complement strand
ACGACGGCTTAAAAACTGATTTGTAACTTAGGCTGTGCGAATTTTAATGCTGAAATTTTGGATTTAGGCAATATTCTGAGTAGTTTGAAAAATAAATCTTACTCCCATTATGTGAAAAAAATTCTATGCCAGAATTTTGCAAGCCAAACTATAATATGTCAAGGCCCCATATCCCATCATATTGTATTCACATTTCTTTATTGCATACGACAAACAACAATACTACAACTCTGCTCTATAACACAGCATTTCTTAGCTTCAAACTTGTTTCACATTAAAATTCCATTACGTCATAAAAATCACTTGAATTTTTTTTTCGTTTTTTGTGCAATAAGGGCATGTATGCTATGCAACACACATATTTTCATGTACACTTAAGATGTATCATGATCACCAGCTGGTGCATTAAACTGACTCTGTGTTCTTTTTACGTCCCAACCAACCTAGCTTCCGTTGCTGCTAATGCGATTTTCCTGTATTTTTTCCAATCACTTACAAAACTAAGGTTCCTAAAAGACACAGCTTTCAACCAATAAGTACCTTTGGTATATGTATCATCCAGAAAAAATCTTGCATCGTTTGCTCCTGACATTTTGCACATTGTGTTAAGATACCCATTTAATGTTAATTTCTCTACTGTGATTACAGCTACCCGTTACCATGTCATACACAAAACATGCTTGGATTTGTATCATACTTTGTTTATGATGCATGTGAGTGAGCGTAAGATGACTATGTTTGTTAGATGAAACATTGACATATTTTGAAATTACTCCCAAAATATATTTCCAGAATAGAACACGCATATCCTCAAATAACTTTTCCAATGAATTACTTAGAAATTCAGGGTTCACAAAATATCCGTTAAGTGTCATTTCAATGACGTGTTTCCGGTGGCCTTTTAGAAGAAATATGTGATGTGATATTTGATATATTATTGGCAGTATAGTAAATCTATATGCGTGATGACTGAACATTTGTGTTTAGTTAACATCATGATCTAAATCTTTTCATGATATGAGGGTTTCTTTGGTTTAAGCACTGCAGATTTTTTCTGGTGATCATTAGAAGGACGATGACAACTCCTTGTTCCTTTGAATCCGATTTGCAATTGGGAATTTATGTAGGAAAGCAGAAAATATCCTCATGGAATTACAACGCATGTTGTGTCTACCTTCGCATTTTAAAATTCTTGACATTTTCGTATATATGGCAAAATTTAATCCAGATGTCAAAAGCTTGAAAACTATAAGGTCATACTGTAGGGTTTAGCCGTTTCACTGTCAGTTTCTACTAATGTTACACAATGATGGTACTTAAAGTAATAGTTGTATACTGCCATCGCGACTAATGATACGGACAACAGATGTGATTTGGCAGAAGTACACCTTTCGTTATCATTCAGAATGAAATGGATATGCAGAATGTGTTTTTGGAAACCAAGATATAACTTTGTTAGATTAAGAGCGTAGCTTGTATAAACAACCGCCTCCGTTTTTCTGGAGGGATAATTGTACTTGAGACGTGGAGGAGTACAACAGTTTATATAAAAATCTTTTGCGAAAAAAAAAACAAGAATATTCATTTTTTGTAACAGAATAAAGTTAAAAGTGAATGACACAACCTAAAGAGGAATGTCCCAGAAGAGCACAGCTTTTGCAGATTACTTGAATAGCAATAGCAATTTTATTTACGGTTGAAGATTTTGACTGCCTTAGCGTCAGCAATATTAATGAACCCTGTCATTAAGGAAATTACATTTGTACAATGGCAATTCTGTCCAGATTAGTTACTAATGCAATTCATTTATTCAAACTTATTATTTACCAAAAACATTGTTCAACGTCATATTTTGCAGTCCATGACAAATGAATGTAGGATGATGTTATGTGTATTTGGGTAAGCCAAATTCACGAAAACAAAAGTCCGCTGGGAGATCTACTAAATCCCATCTTAGATAATGATCTAACATTGTTTCGTACCAAAACAGTCATGGATTTTTTATATTTTTTATCAGCGAGTTTCTAATCTAGGTATATAGGGATTGTCAGAGACTAATGTAATTTCCGAAAGCATCTGATTTATCATTCTGTAATTTTGTGTAATCATCTAGCATTGTAAATATCATGTACAAAATCTCCAATCTATCTCAGGTTGGACGCTAGAAACAGTCGTAAAGTTGGATAATTTCATACCATGTGATTGCTTAAAATGGTCATCGTGATTTATTCGAAAAAAACACAAGAAAATGATAAACTACAAAAAAAAATCAAGAGATTTCAATTTTTTTATAATATGCTCAACAAATGCATACGTAAATATGTGGTACGCAAAATTTCAATGCTAATACCAAACTTACTTTAATACAATCGTACGTCAGGTAATAAGCTTAATATTATCTACCTACCAACGCCTCAAACCCTATTACGTGCCATACCGCGTATATTTCTCTCTTAAAACGTCTGAACTTGAAAAAAGCCTCATTTTTCAAAAGAGATAAGCCATTCTTTGCATGACATCTTCAACTTCCCGTACCAGCAACAATACTGCTTTACAATAAAGCAACGCTTGCTCTTTACATAATAATAATAATGATGATGATGACGAGTGTCGTGCAAAATAAGGTAGTAAGGGTGAGAACGATTATACCATACAACTAGTTACGTCGTCGTCTTTTCTTGGTCTTTTTTTTCTCCCAGTCTGTCTCCCACAGCTGGGGTGAGGATGGTAGTTGGAGAAAGGTTATAATTATGCGAATGAGAAAAATCTTCTCTCTCTCAACACAACACACGCATAATGCCCTTGCATAATATGCAAATATGTCAGTCTGTCTTGATGCATTATTATCATCATCATTATACCACATATTACCATACCATCATCACCGGTTCTGTAAAGTTGTGCCACAAAACAGTACACAATGAAAGGAGGGGACACATATTTTATGTACATATGTAGTTATTTCTTTTAAGAAGTTTGCAACTTAACACACTGGCAGGCGTTTCCACAAAATGAGTAAGCAAATAATGTCAGTTTATCTGGTTGAAATCTTGTGAGATATTATATATGTAGACACAAGTATGTACACCGTGGTATTTCAACTCATTAAGATTTACCACGGAAAAAAAATTACTAGGCGTGTTTTTAGTCAAAAGCAGATGTAAGGAAATCATAAAAAGGCATTTGGTTAGGTATATGGATCTCTCTGTTAACAAAGAAAATAAAATCAGCGTTTCTACCAACTGTCATATCTCTGACCCTTCTACAAACAAGCAAGAGTTACGTCACTGAGACAGCATCAACAACAGAAGAAATGAAGTTGTATTGTAATAAAACATACATCACCATATCACCCCTAATTATTTACAACGGTGAATATACCTATAAACACATGTAAATATATATCTTAGATACATTTACTTCCCCGTGTTCAATAAAACTACCTTTGATACCCAGAATTTCTTGTGGACTTGCCATCTACACGGATAAAAAACATGATTTAAAGTGAGCACTCAGAGTATGACATGAGTATTCAGCTCAACTCACATATTTTCTTGGGGTTTTTTACTCGTCTTCTTTGTGAGCTAATCTGTTTATGTGTGTAAGAAGGTTCATGCCCTATAATGACAACCATGAGAAATGTATATTATGCAAGTAAAGTAGAAGAAAGAAATATGGCTATTTTACAAACCAGTTTCACAGTTTTCCGGCTCACTGCTGCCTCAATCCGACACAACATGAAATATACGGGATGTGTTACATTGCAAACGAGATTAGTTCAACCAACACAGTGACCAAACCCTCCAATAGCTTCTGACTTTTACCCTTTTGTGCTAGAACTCTTCAAGTATTTTTGTTGTCATGCTTCTTGTAACATTTCATGAACATGAATAATAAAAACAGACTATTTGTCTTTCTCTCTTTCAGCAAGTGACCATTGTCGTAAAAAGTACAATATACAATGATACCTTTGCTTGCTACTGTTATTTACTTCAATTACTTACATCAGTCTAACTAGCTTCCTACTATCATCACATGTGTTGTGCAAAAATTGTAATGCACACATAATTTGCATTCCAATGCATAATGCACCACAATGACATTTTTTGAGCGAATTCAAGTTTATGGAGCATATTGATATGTTAACGTAAACTTCAATGTCAATGTTACCATTGACGCGATCAAAGCTATGTAACAAAACATTGTTTTAATACAAAAACTGTTTTAAAATATATTCTTCAATTGGAACCCATCCTTACTGTAGCATTCATCCTGTTGCTTTCTGGTACACTACGGGTAAAATCTTAGTGTTCTGATGTATTTTGGAGTTAACACTACCGAAAGCAATTAACTATTCGTGCAAAAAAATAAACGAACAGGTCAACGTTTTTAACGGGGCATGATAGTAACTAATGATGTATAGTCACTGCATGTGATTTTGATTTAGTATCATACAACCTTGTATAGAGCACACCGATGTTAATTACTAGTAAATTAGTAAAACAACTTTTTTCGGCAAGCTTGTGATATTTTATTACTTTGAATTTTTTTTATTACTTGACTAATTGCTACAAATGATCCTTTGAAATGTTCAATGCTAATTTTTAGGACCTAAGAAAACCATCCCTATACAATGAAGAGTGTCTATCATTACTGCACTTTAAATTATTTGAAACTTCTATAGTAAAGTTCGTCTTGAAAATGGACACAGAAAACATGTACATAACATACATTAACTATTTGTAAGCCTACTTTACGATGAGAACTTGTAGTATGTATGTTGCTGCAATGAGTTGAATGAGAGTAGAGTAGCTAGCACACATTAAAATAGTAAGTGAACCGAGACGTGGGTATAATATGCATTATAATATACTTCTGGCTATATCCTAATTTTTAGTGCATAAATATGTCCAAAATTTGCGGTGCGTATAATATTAAAATTTTTAACGCTGGCAGCTTCAACTATGGCTGACGATTTGTTTGGCAAGTTGTGGCATCCACTTGCCTACATTCCATGTCAAATAGGGTTTCAGACAAGTCAAGATAAAAATTGAGAAACTGGGAAAATGTATTTCCCTTTTCTGACATGACCACACAAATGTAAATTTCAAACATTTAAAGACACCTTCTTTACGCGAATTACATATGCATCGGTATCTTAAGTGCATCTGTGTATTTATGCATTTATACAGCACAATACGACTTTGAATTTAATGCCAAAAGTAGAGCAAAATGTAAACTATCCGATTAACGTATTATTACTTCTCGCTGGTGCACGTATACTTTAATATCCTGATGAAACTATGGACTGTCAAAATTAATTCAACGAAACATTTTTTTATTTGCTACAATGGTAAACTATACATATATATGTCGTGGACACAAGAGAGATGAGTTGATGCTGATTGGTCTGGCTGGGTTGATTTACTTATGAACGCTCTCAAATGAGGGAATGCTATGATACGCAACGACCTGATTTGATAAATGATGTTGTTATACAACTTCTTATACATTCTGTCAACAACGTATAGACAACTTATTTCAAATCAGACCTCATCTGGCTGAAACTATCACATTTCCCGAGAAATGACACTAAAATGGAGATAAATGTATGTGTAAAAATCCCGCAAGTCAATCCGATGACCTTTTGTAATGAACCAACATTTAACACACAACAATTGAATGAGATTCACTTCATTATGTCAGATGTTTCTTTCAAGGGGAGATTAATTTCCTGTTCAGATAAAATTACATAGCTATCTCTCAAAATGATTTTTTTGCAAGGGGAATGTTTTACAATGCTATTATGCGTGAGATGTTATATTCCCTGCTGCCCATTAGTTCAAGAATATTCAAGCCTTTGAAGCATTTTCTGTTGATGAACTGAGCCGATTTAATCCTTTTCAATATTCATTTCAAAGCCAGGAATTTAATGAAAATTTGATGAAAATATTGATACGTTCTCAGTCTATTTTGAGAAAATTCTCATCTTATCCTGTGACTAGCAAGAACATAGCCAAGTTGCGAATGTCAATTTTAGTGTACACGCATGCATTAGAAACTTTCCTCAATATGACGATTTGGTTACGGTTTCACTTGAATTCATCCAACCGAATAATGATTACCAGAATTCGTTTACCTATTGGGTTGTGTATTTTTGCATTGGATGCAAAGCAAATTCATGTTGAAAACGTCGTTTTCTTTGCATTCTGCTTTTCTTATACAGCCTGCCAAAGAATTGAGGATATGTCATGCCTAAAACGTGAAATTGGATTTCATCCAGGAAAGATGGTTGAAAAGACGCTCAGGATTAGAAAATACACGCAAGTATTATTGATTGACTATTGCCACAATAAAGCAACCTGGTGAATGTAAAGAGAAACTTACGCAGATTTGTTTAGTACGTTGAAAAGAAACCTCATGGCATTGTTACATCTTATCCCACTGCTTTGATTTTATGGGAATGAAGTAATTTCGTAGAAATTACGTATGGCATGCTGTAATCATATATCACCATCGAGCTGAATGATCCTTTCTCGTTGAGTTTAACTGTTTTCCAAACACAAAACGATATATCAATGTGCTCATACTCTAGACATGATTCACTCACTGCCACTCAAATTAAACTACGGAGTACTATATGCAATACGCATTATATGTGGCATATGTACCTTACTTTGCAATTCCCCATGTTCGTTTGTCCATTTTATAATATGACGAGTTTGGTTTCACTGAACTGCGAAAATCGTATTGCTAATGAAGCCAACTCAACTCGAAAGTTTCTATAGTTTCTAAACGGGGTAACGTAAAAATGACATGGATGTACAGAAACCTAGCTACAGGTCTAATTGAAGGTACATTGTCGAATCTCAGAAATCGTATATAAATATACATCCCCGTGCAGCATGTCAGCCTCATCATTAATGCACCGTACTCGCCATCATGCATGATGCCCATATTTCCAAGGGGCACATCAATCCTTCACATTTCATATCCTGAACAAGCATTATCTAGTCAAAAGACCAAGAGGAGCGGAAGAGGAAAATGAGAATGCTCATAAAGCTTGCACGTTTTGATCTATGAAGAATTGGAAAATCATAACAAATCCAAATTTAAAACTTGCGTAGGCTATTCATAGCTAGATTCATCCACGCATAGATTCTAATATAAGCAAACTAGGATAATGATAACAAAATCTCGGTAGGGTAAGTTTCGGCTTGAAGTTTTACGGTCTTCGTCTTACCGTAAAATCCAGAGAGCCAGTTCACAACCAAACAGAGGCTCAAGCCAAAGTCATTATTTTACAAGAAAAGGGCTAAACTCTTCAAATTCAGTTATGCTCTACACATCATGATATTAACTCCTAATGAAAAAAAAACCCTGACGTAATTTGTCGAATTTACTGGTACCTAATGAAATCCGACAGATTTTTGGAAATCATATATATTTAATGAACCATATGTAAACTTTAGGTTGCTGTAGTTGTATTTCCCCACTAATTTAATTAACGCATTTCTCCTGAAGCTATTCAAACACTCGCACAAATGAATTCTCGTATGGGCGCTTTGAGTCGAGGACGGGACGAGATGTAGAATGTGTGTCAAATACCTGCACATGCAAATATCCACATACTAATGCATATTTTATGTTTACACATGCATTGAATGCATTTTGAAATGAGCAAAACCTGCACTGAATTCAAACTTTCTCAGCCATAAAACTAACTGATCGAAGCGTGTGTGTGTGCGCAAGTGTACGTAATATGCAATTACTATATGCGTTAGTGAACTTCTGCTGAATTCACTGAGGATATCCTAATAACAACAGCGTATCATATATATATAGAGGACATCATTACGCTCACATTCCTTTTGTCTTACATTACAAATGATGTAATAAGCACAGCTGAAACTCAATTTGTACAAATTTTTATATACTCATTTGTTTATTCAACGAGAGAGGGTGATCCGAAAATTTACGCTTGAATGAACTGTAGCTGAGAATGCATATTTTTTTTACAAATTCATACGCTTCCTCCCTATGGTTAGCGTCATACATATGTTTCCTGTCATGATGAGTGCATTATTAGAAATGTTTAGGGTTTTTGTATGTGAAGCATTTCAACCTTGCTGTAAATGAGTGTCATGGAAAGTATATAATATTATATTATGCACTCTTTTGTAAAAAATAACTCTATGGCACAGAGATAGCAAAACATTTATCCGAAACAGACTGTTCCACGGATTGATATTGAGAGCGGTGTCTACTTCCATTTTGAAGTCTTATCTACCGTATCAAATTCTTTCACGTTAGATTCCGTTCTTGACAAACATGATAAAAGCGTAGCATGCATCCTTCTAGCTGATAAAAAGTAACTTGGAATAAAAAAAAATATGTTAGCTGGCACTTTTTATGCTCCATTTGGATTTTGCAAGGAAGCATTCCAAATGGGGGAGTCACTCAAGTATAAATCCAAGAAAAGTTTTGTCTGCACTGCACTGCACAAGTTATGTACCTATATTATGCCCTTACAAGTAGGGATGATCAGATCAAACATACATGTTTTTAGGATAATAGAAAAAAAGTTCACTTTGCAAAATGAAAGCGAAAGCAAGAACAATCCGTTGGTGCTTGAGGATACAAGAGTTTTTACATGTTGAAAAAAACAAGAAGTATGCATCCCGACTAGAATATTTTTTACTGTTTGGCATATTTATAGTCTTCAATGAGATAGTTAATGACAGATGAATCACGAGAAGCTTTCCAAATATGGAATGGGGTGCCAGTGTTTTGCTCTTCAGTTTTGCCCATCATCCTCAGTGATTACTACCCTTGCGGCACAGGCAAACAACGAAAGTGTACATGCATGTAGCTTAAGCTTTTATGAATAAGACAAATGAAAAGTGAGTCATCTTCAAAAGATGCATTTCATTACAATAAGGGAATAATTCATTTGTCACTATTTTATTACCATTTTACATTCTATACTTACTCATTGTCTTCATTTCGGTTTGAACTAACCAACTGCTAAAACGGTCAACCTTTTCACTTCACTCATATATGGAACAATAAATGATAAGTGTTATTGTATTGTCACGTCATATCCATAAATAATAGACAAACTTTAAAATTTTTGTCAATGAGCATGACACGGTTAAATGGTATTTACATGTTTTTGTTTTTATCTGGGTTTTAAACGACAGGATGGGGCCAACGGTGTCTAACGCTCATTGTTAATCGTCGAAATTCCTTCAGTGTCCAAACAGTTATCTTTATTTCTCCTGGGATCCCGGATCCCGTTCCTGGCAGTACTACAATAAAATTTAGATGCAAGTTTCCTCAAATTATTTCACCTACAGATTCTCATTCTCTGAAGAAGCTACGCAAGAGTCCATACTCCTAGTCATGCTAGTAAAATATCCGAGAATGGAATATAGTTTTTACCTGTGAGCACTTTTACTTGTGCCATATAAAGATGAGAGAAGACTACTAGAGGAGAAGATTGGATAGATGGAACAAGGAGTATAAAGAAATCTGTCTTGAGTATTTTTGGGGGTAGTAACAATATATGAAATGAGTGCACAAGGATATATAGTTGGATGGGGGGATAACGCTTAGATCATAAAAAAGTTATAATATCATTCATCCAGTAAGACTATTCGCATCTTTTATGTGGTTGAATACACTTAAAGTTGTTCGGAGATGTTGTACAATACCATCATCAACCTTTCCAAAGCCTTTCTTTCCCTAATATCATTCATCCGGTAAGACTATTCGCATCTTTTATGTGGTTGAATACACTTAAAGTTGTTCGGAGATGTTGTACAATACCATCATCAACCTTTCCAAAGCCTTTCTTTCCCATTGAGTCTATCTACCGTTCACGAATCGTCTACTTTTATACTCATTTGATACCAATGTACTTATCTTACATATATGGCAGACGACATGCAAACATAGATTTTCATGACGGTACACCACATTATTACATTTTTTCCAGTAACAGGATGACTAAGCTTCAGTGAAATGTAGAATAGCTGGAGAAGGATAAAGTACGCACGGCAGACTACGTACAACGTACGCATCACATCATCATGCATGCACATTAGAAGTAAAAAAAGAAGTTTTTTTCTGCTCTTATGTGCTCTCCTTGCTCATGTCACATTTTTCAGGGGAAAAAAGAGAGAAGCGAAGAAATCTAAAGTCCTCTTCGTTTTTTACAACATCGTTCAAGAATGACTGCATATAACACCAGTCACGGAAATATGGGAGTGTCTCTCTCTCTCCTTTGGAATCTTTTTTATACTGTAATATCCCTAACGTCTCTCCAGTTTTAACTGAAGAGTGAAGAGGTTCAGATAAAAAGCATTCTATGCAAAAATATGTATAACCAGTACCTGTGTTTACACAAGACAAGAGCACGACAAGATGATAAAATTGAAGGAGCATTGCGTGTTTGGGAGTATCTGCATCTTTGTGTACGTTCTCGGCTTAAGAATTTACCTATCATACTAACACAGTCAGAGTATGTTTGAAATGATCCACTGGAAAATAAGATAGTTTTGAGGTTTCCACAATATTACCGTTATCCACCTAAGCAAATATCTTTTACCTCAATTTTTGTGGTTGCAAACAAGGTGGCAAAAAGCGTTCCAATTGTGAATTGGGCAATTCCCCTATTAGACTATATGTCGTTTATTTATCTATGTTCTATTTGCTACTGAAATAAATGACTTTTGATTCATTGTTACCGTTTGTGAACATAAAAAACACACATCTATAGATACTAAGAAAATACATGGCTATACTTTAATCTGAAACGCTGAAATTGCAAGCAACAAAATCCAAACTACATAAAAGCAAACTTACGCTTTGCATTGGTTTGAAACCTAATTGACTACAAAACTATTTTAAGCTGTCATGTTTACTAAAGCAGAGGTTTTTGGTTATAAAACACCTTCTACTAGGTCAGTGAAACCTATATCAAAGTATGAAATGTAAACTTATCGGCAATTTTAGTGCAGTTGCAACTGTGGTTGAGAGTCAGTTTTATTCTCTCAGAAACCGCAGATACAACTGCTACCAAACAAGGACATTTCAATGCCTTTTAAACCTCTTCAAATTTGCCATACCTATTTATTCCAGGAATTTAATGGCTCGTATCGATTGTCTTTCATGATTTTACCCCTGTGAACAGTTGACCCGCACAAAAATAAATGTGGACATCCAGACAACACTTTTCATACTCTTTTATTACGTGATAAAACCCACGTGATTATTGTCGCGTCTGGAACAAGACTGAACGACGACAGGAACAAATGCCACTCGATGCACTCCAACAACTTTACCACTATCATGATCCTCTTCACAGGATGAGTAGTATAGGGCTGCCAAATTCCAGTGCACTTTTCATTTTCTTAAACGCTACGTTATTGCATAGCAATCATCAATTAGAGCAAGAAATACAAGCCTCAAGTTCGTCAGTGTGTAATTTTAAGATCGTAAAAACTCTTTCCGTACACAAAGTTATCTACTCTCCCGGGGGCTGTCGCCGCTGTTAAATATGTACATTATTTCAATGTAGAATGCTATTCATAGCCCATGTCCTTTATACTGCAACAACGTCCACAGAATTATTTCCTGAAAGTTTTGCTAAATAAATGCTAATAGGCGAAAAATATTTGAACCATTCAGAAACAAAACGGCATAGCTTTCTACTCCCAACAAAAAGCAATTGTTTGCGAAGAGAGCAAAGAATGACAAATCGATATGTTCACCGGAAAAAAGCTGCAAAGTACTAGTGTGGGAGCACACATGAGCGTCTAATGCCAACAATGCATAAAATAATGCTCACTTTTTAATGTCCCATGAGTATACAAATTTCGCACATCTTCACATTTGCTGCTCAACTCTACTAAAAGCCATCTCACATCACACTCCTTCACTTTCGATATTTTTCATTCAAATAACTAAGATGTAAGGAGAGCTAAGCTCGCAAAAAAACTAAAATTCGGCAAAAGTGTTCTAAATGAAAAGTATAAAAAATTCAAACATCAGAAAGGAGATAGTTTGAGATCACCGTTTATTTTAAAAACATGTAGTAGCATCTTATAGCGACATTCTATCCATCTGCTTCCCATTTCGTCACAGGAAAGCCTATTGTTCTTTTTACTTGATGATGAAACTCAAATGATTAAAGTAGCATCCTATTAAATCACTCCGTAGGCAGGCTTGCTCGAAGGAGTAAACTGTATGGACATGTATAAGTATACACGGACTGAAAGCTTTTTTTATTTGTGTGTGGAATGCCAAAGAGCGCAATTAAGTCTCATAGTTCTATCAGCATCTTTTTAACGCAAGATTAAGTAAGAATCTGACAGTAAATAATCTGGGTATATGTATTTCTCTTCACTTGCATTCTGGAAATGTATTATTTATTGTGTGCAAAAGAAACAAAAAATACACAGCATGTAAGAAGGCACAGAGAGCTGTAAAACAATAGCACTTTTTGTTTCACATGTGGACCAAGATTATTTTTGGGCTTTAAAATATATAATTTGGCAATTGTGCAAGTGTGGAGCATAAAGTGCTCAAAACAATGTATTTTGTGTGTCAGTCCTGGCATCACATACAATTTTGTACTAGCATCATCGTCTTAGGCTTTCAAATGAGATTATGTCGTTCATGTTATGATACGCAGCTTGTGGCATAATGAAAGACGTTTGTGGGTGGCAAAATACTATTTCATCTTGGTCTTGAACGCCACTTTAGCTTGAAGTGCAAGAGACAACTTTTCAAATGTCTTAACACGTTTGACAAAACAATCCAACTTTCCAATTGCCAGTGATTCGTCATTGATAATACCAACCTATTTTTCACTCTTATAACCACCATCCCTCTGTGCAATATAAAATATTCACGTATTCAATCTAATTACATTCATACATGCTTATACATCCCACATGTAAATTAATGTTCCATTCTCCATCCTGTCGGAATGTTTAAGCTGAGTTGCGCCATTCAAATGATATTTCAAGAGTAAACAAGAACTCAGTAGTATGAAAATGTCATTTGCTGTCATGCATTTGCATTCCTTGTTCAATAGCCTCGTTACAGATTTCAAAAGTTTGAATCGATCGTTTTCGATTAATAAAACTCCTGATACAAAACGCTGATAAACAATAACACAAACGGAAGATTGCCCATTCAATAAGTAAAAATAACCTCATTTCTCTATTAGGCTCCTAAACTGCATCTTATTTTAAAACGTAGGGTATACACAACACGAAATTTATTTTTTGGCGAACAATGTAATGGGCATCCGTTCTCTCTACACACTGTGCCTAACTGCCTAAAGGAAATGAAGATCAGGCAGTAAGTTTTTTGATATTGCAATAATTGTCATGCATAATATGACAAACGATTCGCATCACCGTGTTGTTATTCGAAGAAGGACTGCGTGTAGCAATAAACCGGCTGCCACGTCTTTGCTATTCATTGTTCTGCCAAAGGCTGCAATAATCTTTGAAGATGATAATGCAAACGTAGTATAATATTATAAAACATCATTGAATTGAGCATTTTCTCACAACATAGAAAACCAAGTGGGGATATGGAAGACATCTGTTTATTATTGAGAAATTTTACATGTTCTTGACGAAACATACATATATCTTCGTATTACTGAGCGAATCCTTCGTAGGCTTCTTGAGAATATCATATTTTATGCTAATTTATAGCGCAGGAGTATATAGTAAAGGCTTCCCCCTGTTTTAATTTTGATGACAACAATCATCTATATTTTTAGAAAATGCAGCGTGGGCTATTTAGTCCTGAAGCTGGTGATCACGTGGTCGTGATAAAGACGTGATCCAAATTGCCAGCACGTAGTCTCTAAATTGTTCTTATTCATTCAAATCTCAAAAAATAATGTCGTGCTGTGCCGTTATTTTTTGAAAGATGGGATACTGAAATAGCATTATTTTGAAAAACAATGCAACAACGAAAAAAAAATCAGGCTAAGTTATGGCCCCATTCATAGTTCTGTAGCGCCTTCAAGAAGATATTTAGATTTAATAGTAATAGCTTTGGATCACTACGAGAGGAGGACATCAGACACACCATTAAGAATGAAGAATGTGAAAAAAATAATAAATTTTCAATATGTGAGTCTACATTTTTTATGTAAAAAACGAGGGTTTGGATGTAATCTATGCCAGGAGAAAACTGGATCAATCATTACAAAGATTATCTCTCACAGAGATGAGCATGAAAATGAGCTGGGTCGGGCTTTCCTCTTCATTCAATTCGTTTTTAATCTACTGCTCAACTGGAATTTCCAGGAGTAACTGCATTTCATCTCGCATACCCTATTTACGCAATGTAGTATGAAAAACTAGACACGTTTTTTTACCAGACATATTTCTCACGTCGCTCATGAGAATAATCACAGCCAAAGCGGAAAGGTGTGGTGTCCTCCACCTCCTGTGTCTAAATCATTTCCAACTAGCTTTATATAAGAGATTCATGATGATGACGACTGAGCGCTACTACAGTTTCATCTAGAAGCTAATTTACAGGTTCTCTGCTTAAAGGTAGAAATCATACTCGCTGTTCTGCCAGAAGGAATAGACAGTGGATTTGCCAATGTTTAATAAAAAACGGGGTAAACTATAAAGAAAGTATGTGGGGTATGTGCATACGCATCCAGTCCTGTTTTACGATGATATGTCTGCTAAATATTATTTTGCCTCAGACACTAAATTTTTTTTCTTCCTGCCATGCTGGGTGAACATCACGCATTTGCAATAATACATACATACATACCAAGAAGAAATCATTAATTTTCACCATGTGCAAATTAGCTTTGCTCTGTTGGAGTTAAGTGAGAAATATTGGGTTTCGTCAGGATAAAATATATGGAGTCGACATAAAAATTTTGATATTTCTGAAAAAAACCGTGTAACCAATACATCAAATTATCTACAGTCAGGAACAGAGATCAGAGGAAGAGCCAGAGATTAAATGAGTCACCCCACTGCTTAACGCACCTAGGCTTATCATCATCAAACTGAGTATCTCCCATGGATGATGTATGCTCGGTTTAGAATGAGAATGAGGAATTTTTAAAAGTATACCTTACACGATAATATTTGGTATTTCTATATTGCATATATGTAACATTTCATAATTAGAGTAAAGAAAATAATTTTTGATGAGATTTTGTCCTTTTTAAAATAATTCTTAAAAATTATACATTTACGAGTGTATCTACGTGCAAAAGGGTTTTTCTGTCTTGTTGGTGAAGCTTCTTCTTAAGCAGACCCGATGTAAACGCTGCTTAGTCAGGTTTAACTTTTTAAAAGAAACAGTCGTTCGTAATTATGATGCGTATCTAATCGTCTTAAGCATTTTTCATATGTGTACGTACATGTTTATCAAATCAACGTCTCATGTAATGTTCGCTGTGCCCTGTAAGCTTATCATTTTTCTCTCTGCTACTTACAACACACGTTTAATCATGCTGTTGTTCAAGAAGTTTTAACAAGATGTGCTTCACAACTTGTTTCAAACTCAGCTCAGCAATACAAGGCAAATCCTACAAACTGCCAATTGAGACGCACGATGCACGCACATTCTAGTTTACGTGACGGCAGATTACGAGGTTAAAGGGCAGTTAAGTATGAACATGAAAAATACACAAAATTTAAGCTGCCACCATAGATTAAAACTGCTGCTGGCCATACAAAACGTCTTTTCTACATATCGCACTGCCTCAGAAACTAACTTGGTTAGTCTAGACACTGGATTTTTATTACAAATTTGCTGGTTGAGAAGAATGAGGACTGACTGAAACGGTCAGTTATGTATTTACTTGAGTTAGTGATTTGATAAATTAATTTTTTACCAGATTGTTCCTAGAATGAAGATTTCATATCAGCTTGGCTCACTTTTCGGGCTGGTACAGTCACCTGGAACGAGAAAAAAATATGCCTGTTAAAGAAAAAGACTTTAGTATGAGCAATCACTTGTATCAAATATACAACTTTTAAAAACGATACTAGCTCATTAGTTTTCATGGGTTACAAGAGAGATTTTATGGTTTTTAAAAGGCTGCACATAAAATCATCAAGAAGATCTAGCTGGCCAAGTAATTCTGCTTTTTCGTTAACAGTTTTTTGATAAAGTTAGTTTAAAACCACATAATAATTACAAACTACGGATTTTTCTAACAACTTACATTTCTCATATAAATCTTACAACTACAATCTTTCTCTTCACAGTGTATCATGCATGTATCACGTTTTATATGATAACGCGACTTCACAATGTGAATATGTTTCACATGCAGTAGTAGTAATTCTTTTAAAAACCTGTAATAGCAGCTAAGAGAGTAAATCATGCTTTTCAAAACATTATTTTAACATTTTACGGTTTTACCAAACATGATGAAACGGAATTGCATCAAGTTCATGAACCTTTTTTAATCATGCTGCGTTTAACACTGTTCGCAGTTTTAAGCACATTTTGTGTTCTTTCTCCAAGAGAATTTGTTCACACCAAATGGAAGTTTGCAAGAAGATCTGTAAGTATGACATTTAACACAGATGCACTGGACTTAAAAGTATGTTTTAGGCTAAACATTCAAATATTCATATTCATATATGGGTATATATATCATGGATACGGTAAACTGGATAACGGATTGGGCACAAAGGTTCCTTAACTGCTTCAAAATTGACCAACAAATATCGATGAAACTCCTTTTACTAAACAAATATAACAAGCTAAACAAGCACCGCATTAACGGCCCTTACCATTGAAAACACACAAAACTCTACACTGCTTATCAATACAGGTCATCCTCATTATTACGTAATGGTTCGGGAGGGACAAAGAGAACGTTGTACAAATAAACAACAATAACAGTTTATGCGCCTGCATTTATGCAAGGATTAAAGATTGTTTGCCTCTTCATTTGCTATTATATGACAACTGCACGCATTCTGATCGGCATGTGACAAAGGGATATAAAATCGAGTGCAAGTAGCAAATGATAACGATACTCAAGCCGGCCTCCTCATTACTCCCCCGTCAATAAATAACTTGCAGCTCGTTGTTGCATGTTTATCACAAGAGGGGAAAAAACACCGCGCGTCCTAATATATTTTACAGTAATTGAATGCAGCCTGCACATTATGGCTGTCATGTACAATACAGCTGCGGGGAGGGTATATGGGCATGTTCATTTGCTTATATATCATTCATACATTTTACGCGATATTGGCCACAGTGGTCATCAAAGTTTAATCAAATGTTTTAAAGATGAACGCTTTAATATCCTGTAACGGTGGCCTTTTGCCCAAGATTTTAGATAATAATATGTTATGGTTATGTATATGAAGCATTAGGGAAGTATCGTATTAACTTGAAAAGCTGTTTGAAAAGAAGCAAGTCTCTATCATCATCACCACACAACCACCACTGCTCTCAAAAAACTCATACAATAACCATAAGCTCTTTGTGTGTGTGTTCCTATGTTTCACTAGGAAGAAGAAGCATCACACTAATATTTAATAAAAAATGAAAAGGAAGTATGAAAGATTTTTTTCTTGTACTTTTGCCACATATGCACACTAGCACTTCCACCAACAAATCTCAATTTTGGCTAGTGTGTAGTGGCACTCTTGTGTTGTACATGAATGGCCTGTAGCAAAAGCGGTCACGGATAGTCGACCTGACTTGCTCGTCATGCTCTACGAGATACTACAAAGATTTGATCATTATTACAAGAAGAGCTGAGAGAAGAATGAAGAAAAAACTGACATCATCGTCATCCTCTTCTTTTGCTGTCTTTAAATTGCCGCTGTAAAGATGTTTTTTACTGTGTGTATTAGCAAAGAAGCTTTGTTATATTGCTACTTAGGAAGTGCAATCAAATCAAAACCGAGGCCGTGGCATGAGAAAACGATAAAGCTCGCCATCGCATCGTGTCCGTGCCGGGTTTAGAGATATGTAAACAAGCTGCATCATGCAGAAGACAGGCATATGCAGCTTGGGAAAAAATGATACTGTTTATGGGAACATGGCTGGATGAATTGGCAGGCTAAGTGTGTAGTGAAAACACTCATTCAAGTTCTTCAGTTAGCTATAAAGTGGCAATAGCATCACATCAAATAGTCTTTCCGGTTAAAAGTATCTGACTCCAAAAAGTTTACTTAGGCACAATTCATTGTTTCACATGTTTAAGCAAAGTTATAGTTTAAGTAGTACACAGTCATCCCTTTAGTAAAAAAACAATAATCGTATTACCCCGAATGGTGATTTTTTTTGCATATAAACAACAACTGAGAATTTACTTGAGAATTCCATTGTTGGATATGACAAAATAAAGGAGCTTCTTATGAATCAAAGAAAAAATGACTCTGGAGAGATGACTATGCCACCTTCTAAAGACCATTTATTTCCCTTCCTCTTTATCCTTTATGTTTATATGATTATATGATTATATGATTATATAAATGAAATATACGTGTAGATATGTATGTTTTATTACTAGACATAAATGGATAACTGGAGATCACTTTAATGTTGCTTTTTGCATATTTACTAGAACTAGATTGTTATCAATGTATATAAACAGTAATAACAATGTAGCTTCAAGTGCAGGATGGGAAAGTGCAACATCAAGAAAAACAACTTAGCTCTCCTAAGGGAGATATCAATATGTTTTATTATGTAATGTACATGTTCACCACATAAAAT
>JAHZNG010001986.1:0-15653 GCA_027744375.1 Orchesellides sinensis | reverse complement strand
ACACGAGGGCACACATTGATGAATGTGGCACATAGCTGTGTGGTTAAGCATTTTAACAAGGGGACAAAAAAAAGAGTGACAGACTCAACATCATGGAGAATTCTATAAATTAATTAAACACCTGCTGGTATGCATTTCAAATAGAATTTAGAGAGATACACTGACGACATTCTGTTACACATCTTGCTTAGGGCAATCTTGCAAGGCATTCTAAGTTGAATAAAATAGAATAAAATGTGTGCTCCTCGGTGTATATTTTCTAAAAGAATGAGTGAAAGAATAAATATGCTTAATACACCTGTATTAGGTATAATATTTATCGAAAAGCGGATACATTAATTGCTGCCTTGGAACTCGTTGGCCACGGTCGTAGTGAGGACCCGTTTTTGGCTGGCAAACACAACAGTTTTTGGCTTCCCTTTTGGCTAGATCAGTTTTTCTTTGCGTCATTCATTCTTAAAGCTCATTTGCATGGGTCGTATTTATAATATATCTATTCTGTCAAACCTGTAGTCCTATTTCTGCTGCTAATGTAGTTTATTATGACGATGAACATCACTATAATTGACATTCATAACCTCGGTCTTACTCTTCATAATACCTTTTGCAGAGCTTCATCCCGCAAGTATGTATATGTTTTACTTTGCATTTTAGTTAGTTGATGGGATGGTATTTAACAGTTGTGCAAAAAAGCTACATATTGTGCACGTATTACTAAAGCTTTTGCATGATGAATATGAATATATACACTCCACTCACGCTTTATAGTTTAGTCACCACTTAAAACAACTGCAGAAGTATAAATGCGAGCCAATGAAAATCCACTGCCAAGTTAGTGAATTTGTGGTTGATGACGGCAAGGAAAGATAAGTACTTTTACACGTTTTTCTACTTCCGTTCTATATTCTTAATGTACCTCCTACATAACAATGTTAGCCCGACTTTTCTATATCTTTTTGAATTTCTGGAAATTTCCCTGGACCCAAGTAAATATTCTGTGTGTGTGTCCACTCCTTTAAGCTCCTTTTATAAACTTTCAAAGATGCTTATGTCACTTATGTTTTTCAAAAAGTTATTCTTGTTTGTGAGAAAGTTGCCCAAAAAGTTTGGAGATAAGAATCTTAAAACCAGGCCTGTCTCTTGAACTCACGTTCATTTGCAAATAAATGATAAGGTTTCAGCCTTCTCGTTTGGACGTTTCATGGGAGGGTAGCTCAAGCTAATGTTTAGGATAATTAAGATTTCAAGAAATCATTTCTCACGTATAAATTGTACTCTCTTATTTAGGATAACTAATTATGAGTTCCGCGAAGGCAAAACTGACTTTTACAAGGCAGTGTAATTTTGTATTTACGAGTAATGTTGGAATGTAAAGAGTGGCTTTAATAAAGTTGCATGGAAGAGCTTTATTATGGTGCTTTTGGAATTGCTTTCACCACAAACTAAACATTTTTACCATTCATTTTGATTCATAAACAGTTATTTTAAAATATGTAGATTGTAGTTGAATCCACATTAATTCAACCTGTGTAAAATTACTGGAGTAAATAACTGAATATTTTAAGTTTTTATTTACAAGCATAGGAATACCCAAAACGGGATGCTGCAGCTAATAATAAATAGAAGTTAATTTACTATAAAACCTTTAGGTATAGAATACTCCTGTTCAGCTACAAGAGCAGAACGAGAAACCCTATCTGATGTTATAAACCTTTATAAATAAGCTTTTAATTTATTTTCCGATTCTAAACATAATTAAGTCTACATTTCCTTTTATACGGTTGGTGCCACATAATCTATTAAACAAGTAATTTATCTTGCATGTACAAAGCACTCAGTTTATTTCAAATGGATTCATATATGTATTAATTTTCCTTACACTTTTCTCTTTGCCCTTTTTCATTTATAGGAATTCCAAGTCTCTTTAATTCATATAATGTATATAGCCACAGCCAGGCTGTATATTACTTTTACTGGAGGTAAATTAAGACATCCTAAAGTTCCTCACTGGGACAATAACGTATCTCCAAAGGCACTAGCAATATATGAGGTTATGAACTCATGGTTGTAAACAAAAAAAACCTGGCATACTGAGTAGCAAAATGTTATTTGCTGAAGAATATTTAGTAAGGATGGATTGGAATCGTTTGGGTTGGTGATGGTACTCAGTAGCATTACACTGAATGTTCCGGCACATGATCTTAACTTTAATAATAGGGGATTAAACATGACCTATAAAAGGGAGTTTTTAAGGAACATTAGAGTGACAGATTGGCGAGAGTTTGTGGGTTTCTTGTAAAGCATTATGTACGTAAATGGTCTCCAGCATTAGTAAACATTTCTAGAGTCTCTTGTATTCATAATGGATTATATAAATATGTACCTATGTAGTTCCTACTAACAAGTAACTTCTAGTAAAAACGATTAATATTGACTTACTTTCGCCAATTCTTAAAATATTACTGGATAGACAGACAACAAGTGTCATAAAACTACTAAATCGCCTTCTTTCTGTTACAAGCAGTACCTAATTAGGGCTTTTGCGAAAGAACATTTTATCATTCTAAGCCCTCTAGAGAATAGACTCAATTCATTTGTTAGTAGCCAGAAGGACTAAAGAGAGTATCTTTCATACCAGAAAACGGACGATATCAAACAACAGCCTAGGAACTTGAAAGAGAGTACACCTTTGCGTTTTGCATAATAATACTAGCATCTCATAAATACTTTCTCTATTATCTTTCCCCTCTCCTTTCTTTCGTATGTATGCTGCATGAAAAGTTCAAGCGGTATGTATAGGGAATAAGAAATAGTACAGTATGATACGCAATACATAATGCATGGTGATAGAAGAAAAGTAGGTATTATCTTCAAGTGTGTCTTGCCTACTTGAAAAACAACTAAAGATTCTACAGGGAAAAGAACTATCTGCCCATTTTTAAAAACACAAAATGCATTTTACACAAACATACATAATACAACTACATAAATGACGTAACATTGTGCTTGTTCAGTAAAACGAATGATTGCTATTATAAACAACTCACTCAGCCAGCCTGATATGGTAAATTATGCAACATTCTATTATAAAATTGTTTAGTATTTGAAGCGGTATTCTGTTTAAAAAGTACTTTCTTTGTTATATGTTTTTCCCTAAAGAAATTTAAAATGCGTATAGCTTAGTACGTGTACAGATATGCTTCTCTAGAACCATTCGTATAACTTAGAATCTGCGTTTGTAGACTTTACATTACACTTCTGAATAATCAGAATTTGGTTTTTCTTCCAAGTTCACTGCAATTAATAACTGCTGACTGAGATAAACTTATTTTCGATGAGAAAATGTAAAAGAGGAATGTTATCTATGCTAGTTAGCACAAACCAGCACGAAAATGAATAAAAAACTGCTTACTTGTAAAAAGTCAATTTATACACTATTCAGTCTGCTCTGCATAGAAAATACATCGATATATCTTTAATTATAAAGAGCATTCTGTTGAGCTATGATTTCTAGTGTTTCGAAAACATTCATTAAATGCTGAACAATTATTTATGTATGTAAAGTAAATACAGCACTGATCAAGGCGATTTTCAGCATTGGTTAGATTTAGGCAGAAACAATAGGTGTCTTTTAACATATTGTTTTGTAATTTTTCATAAACGATTCTCAAATAATGTAAAAGACATTTCAAAACCCTTCTACTCCGTATCCTCATAGTTCAGTTACATTAGAGCTAATTAAATGAATTAGTTTTCTAGAGAAAATGAAAGACAAATTATTTTGTCGTTCTAAAAGGCTGCTCTTTCCAGGATGCAAGCTAATTTAAGCAGTCTTTGCAAGGAAATTATCCTTTCATCTCATATTGTCTTACTCGTTAGAAGCTTTTGTCAGGGCTTAGGACAGTTGTTTTCAATGTAAATGTATTTCTTTCATAAAACTGTACATGCACTAAACTACACAGTTTCTCCTCTTTTAATTCATTTATAGCTCAGCTTTTGTTCTTATCAATTCGCAGCACAGTATGGTTCAAAGTGAGCTTAATAATGTAGATCCTCCTTCAACACAAGAGATTGCTTTCATTTTGCTAATATACCCTGAGGTAGGCTACGGTGCGTTAGAGGCAGAGGAAAATAGACTACCTAATTCCTATTTTCCTGTACTTTCAACCTGTGATGATTACAATGTTAGCATGAATATGATCATGATTAAGTACGAAAAGAAGCATGCCTAAATTTACACAGCAGGTACATGTCAACCTTACAAGATTTCAAGTAAGATAACATTTTTAAATGATTTAGTAGTAGTTTGTATCATATACGCATATAATATACATATATTTAAAGTCTTTTTTCACTCGGTTTTCTACAAATAAAACAATACTTCGGAAAAAGGAATTTTCTAAAGTTGCAAATTTCTTTTTTAAATACTCAACAACATGGATGAAATTGTATAAAGCAACTCGTCATCACATTTTATTGCCTACTTTTCTTCAGAATAATAGTTGTTTAAAAAATTATCTAACCCTCATCTTTCTTCAGATCATCATCAACATATAAGCACGACGAAGATGACATTCATACTTGTCTAACTGCCACTTGTATATGTCATCAGTTGTCTAGATTACATTGGTCGACCTAAAACTCAACGACTCTTTCCTTTGCCTCATTTTTATGAAAATACTCTTACGTACAAATTACACTGGCATGAACGGCTTTGCATTATACATAAACTCTTTACACGTTTCAGATACATCGGGAAATTCGAAAGCTCCTGAGAACATTTCAATCTAGGGAAACTGGGTCACATTTCTTTCCCCTTTAACTGATAAATGCATGCATTTTATTCTAAGCGAAAGACCTTACGCCATATATTTACATTTAAATGTCAGTGCGTGGTTGATGTATATATGCAGACATGTATGTATTTACATTGGCTGCATGCATATCTTACATAGTACTATTGCACAAGGAAACTTGTGGCAGAGAAACAGATCTGATCTGATTTAGGTTACGAATAACAAATCCACGCTTTCATACCACTTTACAAAATGCTAACACTATTCTGTGATACAGTGGGACATGGGCTCGAAGCCAGTATTTTCTTTCCCATCACCCGACATACCAATAACCAACCGTCACACTGAAATCCCAGTTGAAATGAGCATAATCAGTCGATAGAAAACACCAGCAGAGCAGACAAACACTACGGGCAAGTTTTATTAAGCTCGGCTTCTCACATCGAAGTAAATTTTCATGTCTTTCATATCCGCGCAACGCATCCACTCGTAAATACTTATAGTCTTTTTCTTCAGAAGTATTCTTTCAACTTTCATGAAAAATCTTACAGTCCTATCCAATCTAAACCTTGATCCTGCTAGTAACATCTCACTTGCACCCAGATGTATCCCTCTGATGACACTGGCTTTGGCATACTTTGAAGAAAAAAATCCGAACTAAATATAGAGCTACTAAAATATATCTAAATGCATTAGCACTGCAACTACACACGCACATATTCATACACGAATCTATGTATTGTGTAAGTAAATTGTAAATTGAATTTCCTTGTGATTGAAAGTCAGACCTATGTTATGGTTAAAAGAATACTAAAGCTATTGCAACATAAAACTTTGTGGAATTTGTCACTTTGTGGTAAAAGAATAAAAAAAAGTCCTATTGTATAAGATATAAGGTAACACCATAAGCTATATACCCAACAAATACTAACAATGAAATGATGTAGACAATAATTGGTCCATTTCTATTATGCTTTGATTTTAATGCACATCCTAAATTAAATACCTAGCCTTCAATTCAAGCCCGTTAAAAATGTCTCGAATTTGAGTAATCGCTCAAGCATACCTTTTAGAACAGTACTATAGTATAACATATATGCTACGTAAACTGCCACCTCCAATTGTGACTTGCATTTGATATTCTCCATTTGAAATACATTTAGAATAATATTAGTCTAGACTACTTATAAACTCTCAGCATGCACTTATGGGCCATTTAGTATTCATTACAATTATTTCATTGTCGCAAGTACCAAGGTATCCAGACGAGTTGTGCAAAAATACGACTGCGCTTTAAAAATGAATTCAATACACGCTTAAAATAACGGAAAGTAGAGCAACTTAACTGACTGAACGAGATTCATGAATACAAAATTGCAAATAATAGACACAAGGATAATAATTCGTGGAATTTAAGTATTTTCAAATTCCCTATGTCTTACAAAGATATGATTTATTGCCGTTTATAAGATAGAGCAACACATTTTGGTCACCCACCATACATATCTCTAAAAAGTAGCAGGGAAAATTCCACAAAATGAAAACAATGAATCTTCTTTTACATTTCTGTGCTCCATCGATTTCGCAAATGCATTTCATCCATACAAAGGTTCTTCAGTAGTTAATGACGAGTCAATGAGGAATGTACACACGATTATTTTAGGATGGGCTTTAAATGTTTTCGTATGGACTGATAAATGAAGTAAATAGCTTAAATAGTTAGAAAAAGCAGATGTTTAAGATTTTTGCATCTCAAAAGAAAACATTAAGAAACATATAAAGTAAAATTAATGGGCTGAAACCATTGCTTAAAAGAGGAAACGGTTCCATTTTAAGTAGATAAGTATGGAATAGATAATGTGCATAGTGCCGTTTACAAATGAGCTTACTGTATCATTAAAATGAATTGACATGAAATATATTATTTGTAACTTCAACCAAAAACATGCCATTACCACACATTTTATGTAAAAACACGCTGACTGAGCTGTTCATTGTGCTAGAAAGCAATATGGTGGTTCACACATTTAGTACTGATACAAAACAAAGGCACACGCTTCTAAACATATTTTGACAAGCTTCTTCAAAGGAAAAAGTTCTTTTACTATGGGAAAATGTATAAATACAAATAGGATGCAGGTTAGACTTAATCCTTTTACAAATAGCCATCAAACACGAGATTGCTTAACAAATCATTTTAACAGTCATAGAATTAATATACAAGAGTAAAAGTATATTACCCATCTATATGTGTATTATGTATGTATGCGAATTGTGTCAGCGTTTATTTTCTAATGCATATTTGTAATGAATAGTTGGTTTATAAAGTCTGACCTCTGCGTATATTCAAGCATTACTAATGACTGTTATTCTTTTCTCTCTTTTGGCAAAATCACATTTTCATTTCTGTTGAAAAGAATGGGTTACGGATATGTACATTTGTCGAACACCAAGGCAAGAAAATACAACCGAATGAAGAATGCTGATAGATATATTACATACCGCTTGTGTTGTGTGATTGCTATACTTTGTGTGTTTACTTGCTTGAAGATGATTTAACCTTGCTTAGAAATAGGTATGATAATATAAATAAATTATTAAAACCCCAATTAGGGAAAGGCTTACCTATCCGAATGACCTTAAAGGAAAGGGAATTATGCGACTTGAGAGTTTCATTTAAGGAGGGATGGACACAATCCTTGATGGAATTGGCATCAACGAGTTGTCCAGGCATTATGTGACCATGATGGCTCATGCCTAGCGATAGCATGGATCCAATTGCACTAACACCTCCATTGACTCCTGCCATACTGCTCAAACCTGCGGCAATACCTCCACTTGGCCCCGCACTACTACTACTACCACCGCCACCACTGCTTTTGCCACTGTTAAGGAAACTAAATCGTTGATGATGACCGGATGACGTTGGCGTGGATGCTGTTGCAGGGGAGACGCCTCTTCTTGAGGAGGAAACAGGGGGAGTTGTTTGCTGATTTTGGAATTTTGATGCGGAACTAGTAGACGCAGCTCCTCTGTAGCTCTTTCCTAAATACTCTGCAAAACTGTCAACGGGTTCTGCTGGTGCTGTTGCCGGACCAGAGGGAAATGATTGCGCTGAAGGTTGAGAAATGGATGAAGTTGATACTGACTTAGCTCCTGCAGATGGGTGCTCCTCACGCTCTTCTTGGATGGAAAAGTGAATTCTAGGAAGCCAGGATTTTCCTTTTTTCAGAAGACTGCTGGTTTTACTACTGCCACCTGTATTGCTGCTGGTACCGCTGTTGATGTTATTGCTGCTTCCGAACCCTTGCCTGGTCTCAACCAGGTCAGGTGCAGGAGACACCCTTCTATTCAGGTTTAAGCGACTCGTTGTGACGGCTGGAGGTTGGCCGTTAACAAGTCCTCTATCCAGTTCCGGTGTTTGTGGTTGGAACTGGTGTTTTCGGTCAAATGTGTTAAAGCTCACGCTTCTTTTTGGCTTACTGCTCTTTGACTGAGTCGCAGTTGCCTCTGTTGAGCCCTCCTGGAGAAAAGGCTTTTCTATCCTTCCTTCACCAGGCACAGATATGCTTCGTTCTCCCGCGGTTGGAGTGGAAGATCGTGCTCTAACTTGTTGATGAGGAAGTAAGTACTGACTGTTGTCAACTAGCGATGCTCTTCCTCTTACGGATACTGAGGATGTAGAGGTTTCCTGGACTCTTCGCAAATCGTCAGCAAATGACCTTTCCAGTGACGACTCCCGAGAGTGGTAGAAATGAGTTGTGCTATGTTGGTCTCGAAGCTGTTCAGAGAATAGCTCAGAAAACTGCTGATGATGTACTGATGAATCAAACTGATACTGTTGATTATCAAGAGCTTCAGATGATGAGAATGAGTAAGGAAGATTGTTGTTAAGATTTTGATATTGAGGTGGTCTGTTGAGATTGGAGGAGCGTGTTGAAGTTGGTGTTTGTGGCACTGTCGGGGAGAGTCCACTTCGATTTCTGCTTCTTTGTGTGTACTCACGGGTTATTATTAAGGAGATCAAATCGTCTGCCGGATATATAACATACATTGACCACCATTATTGTTGTTACGGGCTCGTTCCGACCGGCTTCCTCATGATTACATTTTTCTCTGTTCATTAAAATTGTCCCCTGTTATTAGTGAAAACTTTTGATTATTCAAAAATGTAAAAACTGCTCACTAATCAACTGCTGAGGAACTATCGTAAGCACATTTTGTGTGTAATGTAATTGTTTCCCGATATTGCTATTAAGCTGGTCCTCCGTCGTTTCCCAGTTCGCCCCATCTTGTACCTGGATTTTTACATGTGTTTTTATATATGTACAACGAAGAGAACTGTAAATATCAGTGGTAGTTCACATAGAATCCGAATACACACTTAGTAACGTCCTTGTTCCACTAGTCACATTGTTCATTTTATCACAAGCTTTCACTTCACCGTTTCTCCGCCACCTGTTAAAGAAAGGAAACATAAATTTTTATGTAGTACATGTAAAAATAGCATATAATGCATGATACGCTTAAAGTAAAAGTATGACTTCTTTTGGTCAACCCTGCACTATGATATTTGTGGTACTCGGGGTATGTATATTACCATGAACAAAATAATATGAGATTCTTTAGGAAAGAAATAAAAGGAAAGTACAACTTTGCAAATAATAATTTTATTCCTGCAGCTGCTTTACTCGTGTTGGCAAGTGCTTGTTCGACAAGGTCAATTATCATGCTGAATTCTCATAGATAAGCCTAACAATTCGAACTATAATCATGCCTGCTTGCTCTAAATAGAGATGAAAAAATAAGCGTTTTTCTGAAGTTCTAAACCATTGCCATCATGGGAATTTGGATTTTTAGCAAAAGCATGCTCTCAGCACACAGCTAAAAACTACTTGCATGAGTGAAAGCTGCCAGAATTGTAGGAGGCATCAATTTTTACACAAGCAAAGAGGTCAGCTTCGATATTTTTTCCAGCTGAAAATATTAGGCCAGTTGTACGTAGCATCTACAGATGATATAAATAACGAAGCATGAATTTAATAGAAAAAATTAATTTATAATTTAATTTATAAAACGAAGTTTGTATCATACCAGCTACCACGGCACTATGTACATTGGATAAATAAGCATACCCTTTTACTAGTACTAGTACATAGTCATCTGTGCAAGACAGGGAAATGATAATATGCGGAAATATAAGAAAGATGCATAGAATACATTTTAAATTGGTTAATTCCAAAATTTATTAAAAAATCAGTTCAATCAATCATGACATTTCTATGCACATAGGTACGACCCTATAACCTAAGAATAAAATGTGCATACAATCACATAATTTGATCAAGCGAAAATAGTTATTTGAACTACTTGTTTTGTATGGGTAATGGTGTTCCAAAAGTGTGCAATATTAATGGTAAAATCGCACAGGCTAACTTTGTTGCATAAACAGATAGACAGTATCATCCAGATCCATTACACCTATCGTACAACTGAAAATCCTACTTTTATATATTTTTTCTGGGCTTAGTGCCATCTCATCTAGCTATGAGTGTATGACCTTAATGTTTTCACAATCACTTATATTTACATATGTTCTAACACGAGCCGAACGCGAACTGAAGACCAGTCTAAATGCAGACCAGGTTTAACGCAATATGGAGCGACGTCATTTGCTCAATACAACATTATTTAGGTTCACTATAAGAATAGATATATAGGAAATTTGTGAATATGTTCGATCCGACAATTTCTAACTTGACATTGCATTGCATTGTGGTTTGCAGCCTGCAGCCACCTTACCCGCATTTTGTAGCATATAAACATGTATAAATAACATGTGTATGTAGTTATATACCAACAAAGTAGAATGAAAATGAAGGCGTTTAAAACAGATTTTGTTTAGCCCTCAACTGATCACATTTTACATATTACATACATACAGCTCTTAATCGGTTTAGTTGCATACATGAAAAAAGCTTATTATAGAACGACCAAAGTGGAGACAACACATGACCTTGAGTGGCAAACAACCAAAAAACCGAGTCTGTCCACAATAATTTTTTCACCCACCGACAAGTCATTACGGGGATTAATCAACTTTAATGCACTTTACTTGTCAGGTTTTGTCCCTGCCTTTTTGGAGAAAAGAGAATCTTTACAGAGTTTTTATGCCCCACTCCTTTGCTAGTATTTTCCTGATAGAATTATCTGCTGAGAATTGCTGATTCTTACCACTGATTTTGTACCTCGTACTGACTTTTTTTTACAAGATTAAGTATTCTCTATTATGTTACACACTGTCCTTGTGATTGAGATTAATGATCTTTTATACTTGGTGATTCGGTGTGCTATGTGGCTTGATAATGCGAATAATCAGTAAGACAACTGCAACAGAAAAGTCGACTTGAACTTAGGGGGCTTCAACAATTCCAACGTCAACCTGGTATTGGAGCACACACATGTACACCAAAAACGGTAGTCTTTGAATCGTAATCTGGCTTTCGTGATACATATTTCTCAAGCACATACGTACAGTTTACACGGAGGAAACGAAGGTGACGCATGATGCATGCAAACTTATGCAGTCTAGTAAGTGTTTCATGTACCTTCTCGTCACGTTTTCGATCCACCTGCAACAGCCTCCTAAATTCTTATCCAAAAGGTTGAATATTTGAAATTCTACGAGGACAGGATCTCCAATTTCTAACTTATTTCGTATTGAAGCCAATATTAAAGAAGAGCCAGACCAGAATTTTAATTAACTTAAGTATTTTGTTTAATCAAAAAATTGAATGCTTTTATGAAACCCAGAGAATGGAAGAGTTGAAGGGTATCTAGGCCTTCTGAATACTTATTCTATTAATGATAAAAACGTGAGCTGAGCTGATAATTGGTGTCAAGAGATATAAAAAATACCCAAACCTTTCAAAAACTAATAATACTGACCAAGATGCTGTATATATAGGCTACTATAGCCTGGATTTCATCGATTTTAGAAAAACTCGCCATATATCTTTTGATGCCCACCATCTGGTCTGGAAACCACTTGACTAGTTGTTGAAAACTTGTTTCAAAGGCAAAATATTGGCACGAGAGGATTTTCTGAGCAAGGTTGTACGATATACAAAAGTAAAGCTCAAGTGTACAAAATGGTAACAAAGCGCATCTCTCCCTGGCACTTTTTAACTAAAGGTTAAAGTGCTTCCAGTAATTTCCCTTCACATTTCTCACAGCACACACACACACCATGGCCACTTGAGTGAAAGGGGCAATGTAGGGCATGTTCTAGTAATTTATTTTATCTTCTTTTATGATAGTAAGTTCGGCTAAAGCCTGGAATTACGTGGTCATTAGAAACACTAAAGTGCTATTACTTTCAAACACGCCTATGGCAATGGTAAAGTTTACTGTAGTCCAATCTATACTTTTTATTACTTTCATTATTGTGTGTACAACAACAAAACACAGAAGAAGAAGAGACAGAAAGAAAGGATGGATGGAATTAAAATTATTAGGGTAAGATCAAACTGTTTAGAGTTAGAATACGTTCGCCACTCAAGGTGAACTGGTTGAACTGTGTGTATAGTGTACTTATTGATAATAATGAGAAGCGAACGGTTCCTAAACCTTTGCCTTTCTTCCACTTTCCTTGTAAAAGCATAACATCTGGCTGGACTGGGCAAGCACATGACAAGTTACCATAAACGTATACTGGCATATTTATTTTCTTATATATGTAATATGTATCACCGGAGAGAGATTTCAAAAGGGGTAATGCCCTTGTGAGTTCCGTCGACTATATAGATTCAATTCAACATTGAATGTGATGCGTTCGTTTTGTAAAGCGAGTGATGAGGTAACTTATCCTATACAATATACTTGGTAGCACTATCCATATAATAATAATATTTCTACATCGCGCTAAGAGCCTACGCAGACCATTGTTACGACTCCAATGCTTTCGCTCTAAAAAAAGGAGTTTAACAAATTGAGAAATACGGTTCTTGCTGTGTAAAAAAATGCATGTATACAAGTATGAACAATTTAAGAAAGTATGTAGTTGTAGGTATAATATAGAGTAAGAAACAAAGATTCACTCTCATTCGTCTTCACATAAAGCCAACAAGGCCCCTAGCACAAGCGGACTTGGAGAGAAGGTAGAAAAAGGAAAGCTCGCATTTATCTTATCCTTTTATTTTCTCGTAACTTATGCCAGAGCTTCAGTTCAAACCTCCCAAGTAAGGTTGCTTTTTTACTCTCTCGTATTCTCATCCTCCGCTTCTCCCAAGTGAACTGGACAACACACTGTCCGATGAAAGCGTAAGAAGAAAAAAGGAAATGCATGAGAGTGTGCTGGTAGAAAAGTGTTCATCTTATAGAAAATAGCCACTGGTGTATGCAAGTATGTATTACATATTCAATTTCGCTTTCCTATTCGAATAAAGAGTTTTCAATCTCTTTTCCGTTTTACTCTACTAAACTTGACTTGCTTCTCCTTCTACGATTGTTGTACGTCTCCAATTCACTTACGTACTTTCTTGAGAGAAAGCAGACATGCTACTGAATAGTTTACGATGCCGCTTTATTTAGTCTATGGGATAGCACTCAATGAAAGGTTCGTCCACTGTATGTAAATTTGGTGGAACTTAGCCCATTGCAGGAATACTTTTATCTTGTCTGGTGTAAGCAGAGCCACTGTTTAGAATGGTATGTTACCTTATTTGAGAACCATGCAAGGGCCCTCAAGGGCCAGCAAATTTTGATTGTTATGTTGCAATCAGAAAACGTTGTTCTAAACACCACTACTTTTCTTTTTTTGTAAGTACAAATTCTAACTTTCACAAATGTTTAGCTTGCAGGTGACCTGCTAGTGTATTTCCTATATAAAAAATCAAATGAATACGTACGTGGAGACTTTTAATAATTGAGTTGATTCGGACTGAATTATTTTGAAAGTACAATTTTAAAATTTCTAAATTATAACCCATGCATACCAAACTTGATTTATCTTCTGCTAAAATACTAAAACCTTACCCTATATTACGTTCAATTATGTCCTCATTTTAAGACTCTTAATTACAGTTGAACTTTATTGTATAAATGTCGCATCTAATTTTACTTTTTGTAATGCAGATTAACGTGCAAGCATCTGCTTATAAACTAGGGCACATGAACTTTCACTGGATTCGATGATTAAGAATGTTAATTGATATTGAATGCCCAAAGGATTTAGAATAGTCCACAAGGCTTACGTATCTAATTTGCAGCAATGAATTAAAGGATTAGTCCTTTGTTGGTGAACGTATGAATTCAAGTTTAGTTCTGACTTTTCCCAAGACACAGCAACCTTCCTGAAATTTGATAAAACTGTGAATAGCGTGTAAAAAGCCATTAGACGTGAGTTTCCGATTAATAACTCCTATAAAAGGAAGGATATGCATCAGTGCCAATGTTATTTCATTTGTTGCGTGATTCTACCAATTTGGAATTTTTAAAAAACTTCATTCCCATCATTGAGTGCTTCGAGTAAATTAGCCTGGACTAAGTTTGTTACAAAGCTTTGTAAAGGATTCTCATTACTCAATCTAATTTGAACCTTCGTTAATGCATTTGATTAATTAGGGTCTACTGAACTAAAGTAATACAGCCATTATGGGCGCCTGCCTAGTGTACTCTAATTAAATCTGTCAATTGTTTTAGTTTTAGGTCAGTTAGTGACATGTGGTTGAACTGCTAACTACATGTATGTGGGCCTACGCTCGTAAAACAAAACTTGTGCAAAAAGTTTAATTTAAATTCGTATTGACAGACAACGCCTACGTATTTGCAGACCTGACTGCTCAAAAACCACATAAACAGGAATGGAAGCGTAGGTGAAGGAAGTATAATACTTTCAATATTCAATGAGAAAGTTCATGTAATTAATCTTTGTAATCTAGAACTATTCCACGAAATCCAAAAAAAGGTTTTGTACGGGCAGGGCATGCAGAGATTGTACGTAACAAAGTCCACGTATACGGACATAAATATTTAAACACTGGTCTAAAAATAGACACAATTAAATATTTTGTCTTTGCTACCTTCCCTCACAACTATTTTATGAAAAAGGTTTATTCAACGAAAATAATTAAAATACAGATTTAAAAACCCTGTAGCTTCTACATACATGATACTGAGGAATTGTTGAGAAATATAGAATATCTCCCTGTATCGGAATTAGAAATAATCACATTTCAATTGGTTTATATTGAAAACCACTAAAACTATCAAAGACCAAACAAGAATTATTTTACCGGTTCGGTACTAATGGTAAAATGCATAAGTCAACTCGTTTTTTTACTACATCAATTCATGTATTTACTCAACACCATCCGTGTCGCTTGGTTTTCCCATTATATCAATTAGGATTCTGAAACACTGTTTTTTTTATTTTGCAAACCTTAGTTAAGTAAGCATAAAAAGACCAGGAATCAAACTTACTAACATTATTGAATCGCAAAAACTATGGGTCAATTTGCTTACTATGAAATGGGTCACAAGGTTATGCCAGTACAAAATTAATTGATTAATCGATTTTGCAGCGTCTGTAAATAATTAATGACAAAAATGACAAAAATGACAACATTTGTTGCGATTCTGAAATTCGATATGAATTCTCGAGGAAACCAATAAATAAATTAACTACAGAAAAACAATATTCAAGGTTTCTTTCATTCAATATTATTGCTTTATTTCTAATGGCTGGTACTCATATGGGTGTTTCCCTGGGGAACGGAGCAATCGTGGAATTTTCACGGCTTGTTCACGAATTTGGTACTCACTTCCAACATTTTGCTGCGGAATTCCGCAAAAATT
>JAHZNG010001985.1:0-18484 GCA_027744375.1 Orchesellides sinensis | reverse complement strand
AATTGTTTCCTGATCAGCGATGGATCAATGTTGGGTAACTCTGGCGTTGGACGATGCCAGCGCTGTGAAAGCGTTGGTGTTGGCCAAGTCCTTACGCTGGGTAACTACAACCAGACGAGTGGCTGTTATTTACTGCAGCAAAGTGACCTCAGAAATGAGGTATGGCAATTAATTATCAAAACAGAATTTATCAATTGAGCAAGCTATATCTTTATGTCGTGGCAATAATTTACATAATGTTTATTGTTCGCTAAGGGACGCTTTGTTGGCAACGTTTGACCAATGCTTGAGAATGGATCATGCACATGAAATGAATGGGATTCCGTTGGAATTGTACATGAAGGTCTACTGTTGGGGCATTCCTTTCATAAAGAAGTGCATTTTCCTACATCCAGACACGCTGGTTATTATTTTATTAAAATACCTACATTTCTTATTAAATTAGATAAACTTATGCATATCTGTCTGAATAATTAGGTTCTTAAAAACTGCGACGAACTTTTTGATCGCCCAGGAATCAGTACTGCACTTTCGTTCGGGGATCCAGATACTTCAGTATGTATTTTAGAACCAAGCGTCTTGGTTTACGAAAAGCTGGTTGAATGGATGCAAGCTGACAAAGCTCACGATGGTACTGTTTCAAAACATCTACTGCCTCTGTCTATCAATCAGTTTTTAGATAAAATACTTTTATATTCTTAGATGCTCAAAAGCGATACTCGGATTGGATTAAACAGCAGGATACTTTCACTGTTCTACCCGACAAGTACAACGTTGGAATTGAATTTGGAAAGACATCTGTGGCTGTGTAAGTATGATATTTTTAAAATTCTCAAATACCTGAATACATACGCTTATGATTACTCCTGATACTTGTTTTACAGTAATGAGACGTCTTTAAGCATCGTGAAGTTTTGTGGTGAGCATCCTTTGAACATGGACACTACTAACAACAAGGAAGTTGAAGCAGGGATTTTAGAACGGGTAAGCAGTTTTATAAGGAAACCAAATAAATAAATGCTTTTGTCTCTTCTTTGCAAGAAGCGGATGTGATTTTGCAATTCCATCACGTTCATGCTTCCAGGCTATACTATACTACTACGAAAAGTTGTATGGGAGTGATGGGAAAACTGGAAACACGAGCGTAGGCAAAGATTTAGCTCTAGCTGTTCCAAATACGCGTGATAATGATGTTGTCCACCAAGAGCCTATAGCTATCATTGGCATGAGCTGCAGATTTCCGATGGTTAACAACGCAGAAGAGTACTGGGAGATACTCATAAATGGGAAAGATTGTATCAGAAAATTACCTGAGGATCGATGGCCATCTGCCACATCAGAGGAATTCCGTGAGGTCCAAGCCGGTTTTCTAAAATGTCCCGTTGATGAGTTTGACGGGAAATTTTTTAACATCAGTCCTTTTGAACTCTCCCACATGGATCCTCAACAGCGCTTCTTGTTGGAAGTAACATGGGAGGCCTTGGAAAAGGCTGGAATAAATCCGCAAAGTTTGAAAGGAACAAATACTGGTGTATTTGTTGGGACCTGGACTCAAGATTACCGTGATTTGATAAAAGACATCAATGCGGAATTTTCAGACTTTCACAGAACCTATATGGGAAATTCGTTAGGAGGGTCTGCTGGCAGACTTTCATTCTTGCTTGGGCTTACTGGTCCAAATATTGCATCTGAGTCTGGATGTTCTTCCGGTATAGTTGCTGTATACCTTGCATGTGAAAGTCTACGAAAACGGAGGTCAGACATGGCTCTAGCTGCTGCTGCCAATTTACTTTTACATCCATATCAGAAAAAGCACATGGTGAACGTTGCGTCGCCAAATGGGCGTTGCAAGACATTTGATGAGTCTGCAGATGGATTTGGCCGGGCTGAGGGTGTTGCTACTCTTGTCCTGAAACGCTATGCTGACGCAGTTAAAGATGGAGACAATGTGTTGGCTTTAATACGTGGATATGGTATTTCGCAAGAAGGGCTTAGCAGGAGTTTTGGGACACCTACGAAAGAAGTCCAAGAAATAGCCATGAGGACAGCTTTGGCTGATGCGGGACTCAAACCATCGGATGTTAGTTATGTCGAAGCCCACGGTAATTTTGAGCATATACAACATCATAATTAAACATGATGTGGCATTTTTGTTAGCATCTCATTTGCAAAAATTTTTATTATGTAAACTGGTCATTCATTCTTCCAGGTACTGGAACTGTGGTCGGAGATCCAATTGAAATGGCTGCTATTACCAGTGTCTATTGTAAAGAAGGGCGTGACAAACCACTACTCGTGGCTTCCGGGAAAACTAACATTGGTCACACTGAGAGTTGCTCTGGGTTAGCAGGAATCATTAAGGTGATTCTTGCCATGCAGCATGAAGAAATACCACCACACATTAACTTGAATCAATTGAACCCGTACATAAAGATAGACAACCTTCCAGTGGAAATTCCAAGAAGTTCCCTCAAATGGGAAAAAGTTTCAGGGAAACCCCGAATTGCGGGAGTGAGTTCCTTTGGAATAACGGGAACTGATGCCCATGTGTTAATTCAAGAGCCTCCAGAACACAAAGCACCAAGGTTAAAATTGGATGTAAAGGATCGCTCATGTCACATTGTAACTCTTTCTGCCAAATCCGAGAATGCTTTAATTGACGTGGTGAATAATTTCGCTAGCTACGTAGACGAAAATGAAACATTACACCTCGCAGATGCTGCTTTTGCATTAAATGTTGGACGTGCTCATTTCATGCACCGAGTAGGCATTGTTGCAACAAATATCCCTGACTTGCAAAAGAAGCTCAAAACAGCAGTGAAAAATAGTAAACTTGTCCCAGAGGCTCGACCAGGGATTTGTATGCTATTTACTGGACAGGGATCCCAATATCCAGACATGGCCAAGTCCTTGTATGCATCAAGTCCTGTGTTTAGAATGAACTTTGACCAATGCGATTATATTTTGCAACAACAATATGGAATTTCCATCAAGCCAGTAGTTTGGGGATCAGACAAAACAGGACTGCTCCACCAAACCCTTTACAGCCAGACAGCAATATTTTGTGTTGAATATTGCATGATGAAGCTCTGGGAATCCTGGGGTGTCAAACCGGACACTGTACTAGGCCATAGTCTTGGGGAATTCGCTGCTTGTGTTTGTGCAGGCATACTAGAGTTACAAGATGCCATTAAATTAGTCGCTGTAAGAAGTCGACTTATTGAGAAATCACGTAGTGGTAAAATGGTCGTCATCAAAGCAGATGAGAAAGTTGTGGAGAACCTACGTCAGGAATTCATAGAAAATAATAAAGACCATTGGTTAGACTATGCAGCAACCAACTCTTCCGAGCAGACTGTGTTAGCAGGGCCTGAAATAGCTATTGAAGGATTTTCTCAGCTATGTACTGAGCGAAATTTAAAAACACATGTTTTAGACGCTACTAACGCTTTCCATTCAAGAGACATGGATGAAATCATTCCTGAATATGAAAAGGTTGTAAAAACCATCAAACCGTCTCCGGTTTCCAAATGCACTTACATTTCCGGTCTGAAAGGTGATGTGTGTCAAGCCAATGAAATTGATTCTGTATACTGGCTCGAACATACTAGAGACAAAGTTCGTTTCATGGATGCGAGTAAAGCCGCATATGAAGCTGGATGTCGTCTATTTATTGAAGTTGGACCACAACCTGTTCTTTGTGCATTAACACTGAACAACATCACAGGAAATGGATATGAAGAACCTGTGACTGTCCTTCCTTCTATACGCAAAAAAGAGGATGAATGGTTCACACTTTTAGCTACACTGTCAAAACTGTATCAACTAGGAATAGATATTGATTGGTGTGGATTCGATCAGTACTACAATCGAGAGAAAATTTCATTGCCAACATATCCTTTTAACAGAAAGAAGCATTGGTATGAAACTAAGGAAAGCAAACAAGGAATTCTTTTTAATGGAAAATCTCTTCATCCACTTCTTGGCTGCCAAATTCCCAACGCCACGTCTTCTTGCATTTTCCAGTCAACTGTTGAGCTGGAGAAATTAGGCTATTTGAGAGATCATTCCATCGGAGGTCATGTAGTCTTTCCCGGAGCTGGTTACCTCGAAATGTGCTTAACAGCCGGAAATGTATCTACGATTGGAGAAAGCGACGTGGGCGAAGAACTGATGAACCCAATTTCAATTGAGAAATTGACTATTGAAGCCCCACTTGGACTGGTTGAAGACGAAGGATGCAATATGCAGACTGTAGTGGTTAAAACAGAATCCACCGAAAATAAGGTTAGCATATACACACAGCAAAGAACAAGTGATAGTAAAAATGGGCAAATGCTTTCATCTGCGTCATGCAGTACAATAAAGTGGATTCGCCAAGCTAGTGGTACATTTGTACCATTACAAGCACATATTATTCCTAAAGATGACGAGCATGACTCATTGGAAACGATCATGTCTCGTTGCGAAGAAGTAATTAATACTGAAGAATTCTATGAGAATGTAAAGTCGGTTGGATTGGAGTTTGGTGAGGCATTCAGAAGTCTAAAGAACCTCTGGAGAAATGGCAAAGACGGAAATGAGATATTCGCGGAAGTCGCTTCTACACAACAACCCGACATTTCTAACAATAACCTTAACATATGTCATCCGGTCGTTCTTGACGCCATGTTGCAAACTATTATGATTGGAATAGGGAAAATTAAGAATTCACTGTTTGTCCCAGTTATGATTGACAAAACTGTCGTTTTCGCAAAGACTGACTTATCGTCAACTCTGTATGTACATTGTAAATGGGAAAATAATCAACCCGCCGAAGAAAGGCAAGCTGTACTTTATAACTCGACTGGAAAAATAATTGCAATAATCTCAGGCGTTCAAATGATTGAAACGACATCTGAAGTGATTTTAAAAACCCTAAGCAATCAACAACTTGCACTACCTGACATGTATGAAGAAGTGTATAGACCAAAGTTGGGACCTTTTAAACAAAGAGTAAACCTTACGGCAATGCACAGCAGTAGTGAAATGTTTGATAATGAGGCTAATATGGAGGAATTGAATCTGATGACTGAGAAGCAGCGTTTGAGTGTGATGCGTCGAGATAAACTAATATTTCATTTTATCCTGCGGGCGTTTTACCAACTTGGTTGGAAGCCAGAAATCAATCGCTGCATCTCGCCAGAGAGTTTGTTGCCACAACTTGGCATCACCAAATCTTACTCAATGTTGGTTCGGAGATTCTTAAATATTTTTGCTGAAGAAGGAATCTTATTACAAGAAGGAGAAGAAGTATCCTGCGAGGAGCAATTCAAGACGATCAAATTACCTCCTCCTGCAGCAGAGGTTGATCGTGTTATTGAGGAAATCATACTTGACAGCAAAGAAGAAACTATTGATTTTCATGTAGTAGAGGCGTGTGGAGAGCAGTTGAAGAATATCCTCGCAGGGAAAATTTCAGCTTTGAGTGTTTTGTTTCCTGAAGATAAAAATTCAGATGTCTCTGCAGAAGGATATTATAACAACTGTGTTATGCTTCCAAAGTTTTTTGTAGCACTTCAACATGTGTTTCAAAATATACTACAGAAACATTCTCAGCTTCCCGAAGAAGAGCGAGGAACCATCCGTATATGCGAGGTGGGTGCAGGAACCGGATCAAGCACAAAAATCATTTTACCCATCTTTGCAGACTTTGGTGTAAAGTTTCAATACACATATACAGACATTTCACCTGCATTTTTTAACAAGGCGGAAACCCTGTTTCAAGAACATGGCAAGAAAATGCAGTACAAAGTGCTAAACATTGAAGAGGATCCCCTAACTCAAGGATTTATTCCTCATCATTATGATATCGTTTTCGCAAGCAATGTCCTACACAGCACGAGGGATATCGTAGAGAGTTTTAGATATTCTCGGCTACTGCTCAAAGATGAAGGCTTTTTAGTTCTTGCAGAGACTCTCAGGCCAGTCCGAGACTACGATATAATATTTGGCTTGCTGGATGGTAAATAAGATTTTTTAAAAATGTTACATTGATGATTAAATATGTACCAACCTGGAGGTATTTGTAAACGAAATTCTTTGATATTCTTAGGCTACTGGAGATTTACTGACCGTGACCTTCGTCCATCATATCCCATGGTTGATTCAACGTGTTGGAAGAATCTTTGTCTAAATGAAGGATTTGACAAGGTCGTGGATCATCAATGTTTTGATGGGAAACTTGGAGTTATTGCTGGCAAAGCTACAGCCAAATCGAATCCCTTGAAAAGAATACCCATCATTGAGAAAGCAAAGTGGTGGCTGGTATTTTCTACAAAGGAGCATTACGTAAAAAATCTGAAGGAAAGGTATGAAAGTTTGGGTCGGAAAGTAATACTAATTTCCCCCTCTCAAAGCTCAAAGTTTGTTAAAGTTGATGAAACCTACTTTGAAGTACGGCAAGATATGAAAGAAGACATGGCGAAAATATTTAACACCATTAAAGAAAGGGAACTTGGCCTGGAGGGTATTTTGTATTTGTGGGGCTTAAATAGCGAAACGGAGCCGTTAAGACAAGCTCAGAGCTTCTTATATTTGGCACAAATACTTCTTTCGGATTTCAAAGGATTACCTCGGCTCATAGTAGTAACTGAAGGGATAATACGCATAGATGACGAGAGTGCAAATGACATTAGCTCTGCTACCATTTGGGGCATGGCAAAGAGTTTCCGGACAGAACATTTTAACATGCATGTCAAAAGCATTGATCTTGATCCGGATGAGACAGATGATAATGTCAAGTACCAAGAGTTGCTTACAGAACTATGGAATGATGACCAAGAGTTTCAGATTGCCTACAGACAAAGAAGTCGACATGTCGCAAGACTCGTTACAAGCAAGGATTTCCCGAGTCCACTTCTTCTCCCGAAATGTGAGCGCTTCTCCATGGTCTTGCCAGCATCCAAAAACATATCCGATCTGAAATTCTGTCCAAACGGCAAGTTGACATTGAAAGACAATGAAGTTGAGATAGAAATTCGAGCTTATGGCCTGAATTTCCGTGACGTTTTTACTGTACTCAAGCCCAACAAAGAATTTGAAAAGTTCAAGTCAGTTGGGCTGGAATTCTCTGGGACTGTTGTAGCAGTTGGGGCAAACGTGAAGGAAAGGAAAGTTGGGGACTATGTGATTGGCTGTAATTTTACAGAAGGAGCACTACCAAGTCATCTTTGCATGACTGAAGATATGGTGTTTGGAATGCCAAATGAGTTAACCTTTTCAGAAGCAGCAACAATACCAGCAGCATTTGCAACCGCCTATCATTGCCTCATTACAGTAGCAAGGCTTACCAAGGATGAAACAGTTCTCATCCATGCGGGATCTGGAGGGGTGGGATTATTTGCTATACAGGTGGCTAAGGCTGTTGGTGCAAAAATTATTGCTACTGCGGGAAGCCGACGAAAACGTGCTTTTCTGAGAAATCTGGGGATTGATCACGTTTTCCATTCAAGAAACACTGATTATGGTTATAAAATTGATCAAGTTACAGCTGGGAAAGGTGTTCACGTCGTTTTGAATTCTTTAACAAGTCCCGGTTTCAAAGAGGCTTCATTAAACGTCTGCTGTCAGAAGGCAAGATTCGTGGAAATGAGTAAACTACACATATGGAAACCAGAAGAAGTAAAGGAGCTCCGTCCAGACGTAGAATACACAGTTGTAGATCTTACTGTAGTCAGTAGTGAGACATGGCAATCAATTTGGGGAGCTGTGGATGATTACATGAAACTCGGCCACTTGAAACCAGTCCCGTACATTCAATATGATGCAACATGCATTCGTGAAGCGCTGACTTACATGCAAAAAGCGAAGCATATAGGAAAAATCATTATCAATATGCCATATATGGTTCAGAAGGAAAGTGAGCTGATTCCAACTAACGACCTTTTTAGCGACCGAGCAACATACCTAGTTACTGGTGGTTTAGGAGGGATCGGCATGGAGCTGGCTAAGTGGATGTGCAATAACAGAGCAAAACATTTGGTGCTCACCAGCCGCCGGAATCCAGATGAGAGAGCTGTGAAAATTATGAACGAGCTCAATTCTCAAGGAAATAATGTCATCGCAATGTGCCTGGATGTAGGAGACTACAAGCAATGCGTGAAGCTATTAAAGGATATTGAAGATCCCCATTTGAATCTTCCTAAATTGCGTGGTATCATGCATGCCGCAGGCAGCCTTGCTGATGCAACTTACACCAATCAGACGTTGGACATGTATAAAACCACATTCCAAGGGAAAGTCTATGGTGCATGGAACCTTCACAATTTGACAAAGGACCAACCCCTAGAGTTTTTCATGCTGTTTTCTTCAATGGTTTCCATTTTTGGTCCTATTGGCCAATCAAATTATACTGGTGCTAACACGTTTCTGGATTCTTTGGCGCATTATAGGCACTCTCTGGGTCTTTGTGGCACAACAGTCAACTGGGGACAATGGTCGACAGTTGGGCTTTCTAAAGATATGAAAATTCCAGCTTTGCGTCCTTTCTCACCTACACAAGCTTTTGCCGCTTTAGGAGTCATTATGAGATCACAAAAGACACAAGTCTGTGTGCTTGACGTAGACTTTACTGTTGTTCGCAAGCTCTCAGCTAATATAGGATCGTATTTGGAAGAGCTGAAAATAACAAAGGAGACACAGTCTGTTGCTTTTGATGTCAAAATAAGTAATTTCTGGGGAGAGTTCAATGCAGCGGAAGATGAGTCAAGTAAGCTGGATGTCATCAAGTCGAATGTTTGTAATATTCTGCGACAGATTTTGAAGTTTGATGAAGATGAGACAATTGACGAGAATCAAAAGTTCTCGGAAATGGGCATGGACTCGTTGATGATGCTCGAGATGAAAAACTGTATCCAAACCATGCTGGGCAAAAATATCACAATGAATGTGTCCGAGTTGGCAGAACTTACAACTGTGAACAAGTTGTCTGCACATTTGATTGGATTAATAAAGAGTGCTAACGAAGAAAGTGAGGATAAGGATGCAGAACATTCATACAACTCTTTCTCGCCTTCGCAAAAAGCTCTGATTGAAAAAGACATGATATTGCCTGAGCATATCAAGGCTTGTGGACCTCCATGTAAGCGAGCTGATATAACGACCGTCCTTTTGACAGGTACGCTTCACGCTTTTTGGATTTGTTATAGTGTTTTTGCTTGTCCATAAAAGTTTACACCTATCACTCTTTGTTCGTTAATTATAAATTTTTTTGTAACCCGCAGGTTCTACGGGCAAGCTTGGTCCTTACATGGTGGAATGCCTTGCGAGGCGCCCACTAGAAAAAATCTTTTGCCTAATCCGATCCAAAGACGATGTTTCAGCACGTGATAGACTAATTAAAGTTCTGGCCGAGAAAAAACTGTCGAAATCTGTGGACATGACTAAAATTGTGTGTGTAGCAGGGGATTTAACACAGGAGAACTTTGGCCTTACTCAAGAGAAATACGATGGGCTAGCCACCACCATAGATTCCGTTGTTCACTGCGCTGTGAAGGGAAATCTCATGGAACATTACAAGGCAATGGAAGGAAATGCAAGCTATGATCTGCGAAGTGTGAACGTAATTGGAACAAAAAATATACTGGAATTTGCTGGAAGAGAAAAGACAAAACCCGTTCTTCATGCCTCCACACTCCTTGCTTGTCAGAAAGTGGCACCGAATGATGTTCTGCTGGAAAGCTGGTGTCACGCACAAGACGTTTACGAAATGCCAAATGTGGGTTATCCTATTTCTAAATTTGTTTGTGAGGCACTTGCAGCTCAAGCTATCGAAAGGGGAATTCCAATCCACGTTCATAGATTTCCTGGTTTATTGGGTGATAAAAATGGATGTTTCTCTTTTCCTAATAACCATGCTACGTTACGATTACTTGGATTCTGTAAATTAGGAGTAATGCCAGCAAACCCTATCCCGTTGCAAGTTTTAGATGTTGACTACGCTGCCGAAATATCATGTCAGTTATTTTTTAATGATAGTGCCCCTCCAGATACATACAACATCACAAATCCTCACATGTGCGTTCTCCAGGATTTCCCACAGTTAGCGAAGGAATTTGGATTTAAGATTGATATTGTCGACTACAATGAGTTCTTTGAGAAGCTCAATAAGGATGATGAATTTGCTGCTTTGTTCCCATATCGTGAAGTCGATTTTGAGGGTGATAAATTTGTGGATTTTACTACTGCACCAAAGGCTTTACAAAGCTGGGTTAACAACCCTGAAGAGTTTTTTGTCAGTAGAAAATTAGAATACTTTCTTAAAAGCTATAAAGAAAGTATCAGCCATCCTCTCGATATTCTAAGACGGGTATTTGCAGTTTGCAAAGGATACAGGAATATTTGTAAAGTTTGGTCTAGGACCAAAACAAGAATAGTTGTTGAGAATTCGTTCCCCATATATTTATATGAGTAATATAATCCGTTTTTATATAAATAATTTAATTAGAAATATTGAATATTGACACCTTGAATATTTTTGGGCATCTATTTTTATGATAAAATATTATTGTACTTCAACAACCGACAGAACAGCAAAAGCATAGATAACATTTACATCAAGTTCTCTCTGCTAAGGCGGAGGTTAAAGCTTATCCACATATTAGTATTTAAGTCTATGTATTTGTGTCTTATTGTCGCATTTTATCAATTTTTAATTAAGGAATAAACAGGCTTAATTTTTGTCACGTATAATTAACAAAATTCGTAACCGTTGCTGCTATTTATCTCGCGTTTTTCATGTTTCAAAACTGCTACTGCAATTTGTGATGCCTATTGAAATCTCCATGTGGGCACGTCATTTTGTCATGTATGTATAAGCTGAACACTGTGGAGCATACTGTATAATATGAATTACCTTTAATATAAAAGGATAACATGAACTTTATACAAGGAGCAAAATTTTTCCTTAGAGTTGTATTAAAATCCTGATAATTTGATGTAAATTTTGGTTACCCCGTTGGACACATAGAAAATGAAAGACCTAGAGTTTCATAACGATATTATAGTAAAAGTAAAACCGGAAAAAATTCCCTTTTAGACGGCAAATTGAAATGACAAAGCAGGCTATAATTTAGGGTAATCAAGTTATTACATTCAGAAAAGGAGACAGAAGGAGCGTTGCGTTGAGGGAAAGTCATGGAATGAAGAAGCAATTATATTCCAAAGCAGAGAGTAAATCAAGTACGTTCACCAGAGCACTTGAACGTGTGTACATACACTTGGTAGGAGGAAAGTAGAGAAAGTTTTACGTAGTTTATAGCATATATATAGAGAAAGAAAAGAAAAGAGCGAGGAAAAGTGGAAAGTAAGATTTGGAACATGCGCTCCCCTATAAAGCCCCCGTCTCCTTCCACATCTCATCTCATATAGTATACTCTTGTATTCATTTATGTGGACTGTAACATTTCGGAAACTTGTCATCCGCATTTCCCGAAAATTTCCTTAGCTTCCCAGTTTTACCGAAGCTGTTGAGGCGTCCACATCTCCATCCGTACTATCTCACATACTGAGTATCTACATTATTACAGAGGGAAGGCAGCAAAAAATCCTACAGTTTTTTATTGCAAGTCGTGAACCGTACGTGATAGTATGTCCGTCAGAGGAAAAGTGAATGGGAAAAGAGCGACCATTGTCCTCATCTGAATTTTTTGTGCTCAGTTGGAGAAAAGTATGAAAAAATTGAAAGGGAAAGACTTTGCTTCACGTTGATGTACTTCAATTGTGCTCTCTACTACTAATATACTTCGCCTTCATGCTTTAAACACAAAAAAAGCTTTCTGCATTTTACAGAGACAAACAAAATAATTCAGAGCTCTGCCGCTTCTTCTCATATTACATCTTTCTAATACAAATTTCCATAGCCGTTCTTTGCATGTGTACAACATGCTTTTATGTGTCTCCACACAGGGAATTGGACAGCGGTAGTTAATGAATATTTAATTGCCTACTTTCTCTTCACGAAAGTGAATTTATCAGGGGATTGTTTTTGTGTTTCCTGTGTCATGATATAACGCATACATTATTACATCGACATGCAATATAATCTCGTGTTGTGTATAGTTCTATAATTCGCCTGTTTGGAAAATGGCCAATTTTATAGTGTTTTGGTGAAAATTATTGAGCTATTACGTAACATCAATCAACCTGCAGTAATATAATACCTGTGGCATAAAGGTCCCTTTTAATATCAACTCTTAAAATTTTATTTGAAGAGAAGGAGAATGATTTTGTGTATCTATATCGTGTAGCAGTGTCGTGTGATTTAGTGTCAGAGGAAAGGTGTGGTGCAAGAAAAAGCAAAAAAAATTGGAATGAATGAAAAAGTGTCATGAATTAACTATTTGAAAAAAGTTATAAAAGTGAGTTGTTCAAATGCAATGGTATAGTACAAGCAAAATTCTTCTTCGGTGCTTCATCTTCCATACGTGTATTCCATGAAAATATTCACAACAGGAGAAGAGGACTACTCTCCGTTTAGAAGAGGAAGAGAAGATGGGGAAAAAGAACTCAAAGCAGCTCAGTCAAGACACAATTGATAGACTTACAACGAATACTTACTGTAAGTACTCAAGAAAAAGAATTCTATTCATGTGCTTATATGTATATGTAAAACATACACCGTAGGAGGCTTTAACTCAACAACGTTGGAGTTGTTTACACTAACTCTTTGCTTAGTTTTAAGAAATTGTTTACTTTTTTGAACCCCATTTTGCTCACAAGTCAATTAGAGGAGCGTGCTAGTGCATTAACAGAGAATACGTTGCATATTTATTTTGCTATGATGCCACAAAAATTTGTATATGCGTCAATTTCGAGTAGCGTCCCGTGGAAAACAAAATTCGATTTACCCACGTACTTGCTAGAAACAATTACACTTATGTACAGTTCCACACAGGAAACATAATGGATGCCATAATATTAATAAAGCAAATCATAATTAACTGTATTTAATTTGATTTGAAAACTCCAGAGTACCTTTTTGTTTCCAAATTTCTTAGGGATTTGTTAGGAATGTATTCATTCATTCCCTGTTTGCAACTTCAACCCTTTGTTTATTACGACCCTCGAAAATTGAGCTATACTAGTCTTCAAATTGTACAATTTTTAAAGCAATGTAATATAAATTTCGGCCTCATAAGTTGCTCTTTAAAAATAGTTAATGACGCATTCAAAAGTATCCAGATTTCATAGACACAACTACAATTCTATAGATTAATACATTAAACCGTATTTCTAGATCAAAAACGTTGTATTAGGTTTATAGACTACACTAACTTCTATATTAATTTACTGATATTAAACGATTAGTCTTTACCCTTGTTTTTAGTAGTAAAGGACTCTTGTTTATTTAACTTTTAAAGTTTAGTCTAAAAATGGCATGAGTATATTATAAATTTACATTTTTTCATGCGACAGTTACTGAGAAGGAGATTCGTGAATGGTAAGATATAGAATTCCATATTGTTTTATTTTAAAGCATGAATAAGTATTACAAAACGTTTAGAAATTTTAGCGTGTAGTTCAATAATTTTCAGTAGTTGTTTTTTACTAGAATATTTAAGTCTGCCTGGTATTGTAAGAATACTATTTTGTACAAATTTCTAGGCATAAAGGCTTTTTGAAGGACTGCCCCAACGGCCTACTAACGGAAAAGGTAAGAGAGCCTACTCTGTCTCATTTTATAAGTAAATACATAAATTGTGCTCAGGGAAAATATGGTTGGGTTGGTTTGTTCTAGCTCTATATAATGCAATTTAGGTACTTTATTCCCTCGTGGGAATACGATACAGAATCGTACCATTTCCTCTTTGGTACAATGCACACATCCCGTGGCCTATTTACTTTGAGATTTTAGTAAATTATACCCCATCAAATAGCTCGTTGATCCCGTTTCCGTCATGATAAATAATGCTGACATAAATCCTCCTTGTCATGTCTTATTCATATCAACCGACCAAGTCAGCAACTTTAGTTTGGAAAACTGCTCAGGATTCTGATTAAAAAATCAACACTGGTCACTTTGTTTTTTTCCTTGATACGTGACTTTTATGGCTTCTGTAAAGTAAACTAAAGCATATATAAAATTATCTGCCGGCCACTATTGTTTACTATTGACATAATGGTAAAGAAATCGGCAGAAATGAGCCCCATTTCTAAAAACTTAGTCATTATGAATGTGTTTACTGCGTACTCGTTTAAATTTTTGGTTGCATGAGTTTTTCGGTCGTGCGTGGTTTACAGAATAACACAAAACTAGTATTCTTTGGAACTACTTTTGTTTTAATTAATATCATAGGCATATTGCATCCTACTATGAAAATGCGCCTTATTAAGCAGCGAAAGCAAAGCGGAAGATGCTTTAATGCTTGACGTGTGTCGGCAACAAGAACGGGTTAACCTAAACATAGAATGGGATTCCGAACAATAGAATGTAGATTGGTGTGCAAGAATGAACCTTATTTGTTTTTAGCCAAATAATACCTCTATCAAGTCGTCTAAGCCCGTTTCTGACGCATTCTTTTTTACATTACAGCAGATAAATTGATTGGTAAAATTTGAAGGTATCAAAGTAATTCCAGAAAAATTAAAATACATATTGAACATTAAAACTTTCTTTGCTTTCGCTGCTTTTTTAATTCTTTTATCTTTCATAAACTTGTTTGTGTGTGAAAATGAAATTTTGAAGCTCTTTACAACCCATCCCTGTATACTCTTATTTTAGCAGTAAACTAAAAGAATGTTATATTTGTTTTGTTGTAAACAGGGTTTCATTAAAATATATAAGCAGTTTTTCCCACATGGGGACCCCACGAAATTTGCTTCGCTGGTGTTTCGAGTATTCGACGAAAATAATGTAAGTCAAAAGTTAATGTTTTATGTCAGGGTTTAATGTTGTAAACAGGGTTTCATTAAAATATATAAGCAGTTTTTCCCACATGGGGACCCCACGAAATTTGCTTCGCTGGTGTTTCGAGTATTCGACGAAAATAATGTAAGTCAAAAGTTAATTTCTTATGTCAGTGTTTAACTCGAACTCGTACTATATGATTTTTATGACATTTTAGTTAAACTTTAATTTTTACAATGTACAAAATTATTGTTTTTGTTTGTTTTCAGGATGGTTCTATAGAATTTGAAGAGTTTATACGAGCACTATCGATTACGTCAAGAGGAAATATGGATGAAAAACTACACTGTAAGTTACACATTTGATGTAGAGTATATTAAATATTGATCAATCCTTCCAAAATGCATTACTAACCATCATAAAAACCACATGCAACCATATTACTATCATAATTATGTCTATTTAAAAGTATATTGATTGATTGTAGTGACACTAAAAACGCTCTTGAAAAAGCATTAAAGTGACTTATGACTTTGATTCTAGGGGCCTTTCGACTTTATGATGTTGACAACGATGGTTACATCACTCGAGAAGAGATGTACAACATAGTGGAAGCGATATATCAGATGGTGGTAAGTGCACACTTCACTTTTGTTTTACAACACCTTTCAACCCTCTCCATTCCCTTAATGAATTAAATCAAGCATGACTATTGTAATGGAAATCATAACGTTGATTAACATCGATAGCTCCACTGCATTATTATTCACCATTCCATTGTTCAGGGATTTGGGAAGAAGTGTGTACATTCCCCTGAAGGCAGGCACAAAATTAAATTATTGCTCAAGGCCTGCTTACTTTATCATACTCGTCCAGAGATGAATATTACCTGCTACAATACACACCTTTATCCGTATATATACATACAATACAATATCATACTATATATTTATGGCATTAGGAAAGTGCTTATTACTTCCATCCAACCAGATTTACATTGTGACCACCACATGCCGCTTTCCGTGAGAGTGTGTAGGCACGAAAATAAACAAATATACATGATTAACATCGATAGCTCCACTGCATTATTATTCACCATTCCATTGTTCAGGGATTTGGGAAGAAGTGTGTACATTCCCCTGAAGGCAGGCACAAAATTAAATTATTGCTCAAGGTCTGCTTACTTTATTATACTCGTCCAGAGATGAATATTACCTGCTACAATACACACCTTTATCCGTGTATATATATACAATATCATACTGTATATTTATGGCATTAGGAAAGTGCTTATTACTTCCATCCAACCAGATTTACATTGTGACCACCACATGCCGCTTTCCGTGAGAGTGTGTAGGCACGAAAATAAACAAATATACATGAACTCTAATGCTGTAAAAACTGGAGAGAGACAGGAAAGGCCTTTAATATAGTAATACAATAGCTGCTCACTGAACACAAAAACTAGACTAGAATATTGGGGTGCGCCTGTAAACCACTCCAAAAATGAGTTTTTCCAGTTGTGAACGTATGGCTACTCTATGAAAACAAAGTTGTAAAATGATGATGATAAGTGCAAACCGGAGGTGCTCGTTCACCATGGCATATAGCATAGTCAAACGTAGTGACTTGATCACGGCTAACGAACACTAAGCCAGCGGCAATGAGGATTGAACGTGTCTTACCTTTCTCCATACTTTCATTATATTAGCTTAGCAGCTTGCCTGCTGAACTAGGTCATTAAGGTGTTTTCTCCGGACAAATGTACACTCTCTTGTCTACTCAGATTTTTAAGCATTTTCATACCAAATTCTTCCAGTNTGTCTACTCAGATTTTTAAGCATTTTCATACCAAATTCTTCCAGTTTAGTAATTTCTTAAGCTGGAAGTGAATTAGGTCGGGCTCGGCGTCTCCAGGGCTAACTGAGTAGGCAGTGAATGTAAGTTGTATTATTTATGAGCGAAATTATTCCACCACCATGTTTTGGCTATGTATGGTTTTGTAGGAGCTTGTGCTTCTAACCAACCACATCATGAGCAGAACACTTTTCTTTTGTAGGAGATTTTATGACACGTTATTAAGCACACACAATGCAGCATTTTACAGTGATTGCGGCTTTCATAGTGTATTAAAAACTTTAACGTTCATTTATTGTTGCGTATTTTCCGAGAGACTAGATTGAGTAGGGCTTGCGTGTTTCGTAATAAGACCATTTCGACAATGCTGGCTGTTACAGCAGCCATTTAGGCTTGTAACAAACTCATTACCTATGTCCAGCAACTTTTGATTACTTGAACTACTTAATTGCAGATATTCCTAGTAAACAGTGCTGATTCTGTTTTGTAAAAAAGGAACTACATAAAAGTTTTAAAGTATCAACATTCCAGATTGTAAATTAATTGCGCTTGAACTTTTAAAGTCGCAGATTTTAAAAGAAACTGACAAACTAAAAAGTGATTACACTTTTAAATTATATTATTACATGTAACTAGTAAGTATTGTAAATGATTTCCAAATTTAATTTGGCTTCGCTTTAGAAATGGGTTTACATGAACATTATTGATAGCCGTAAACATTATTGATATTCTTTTAAATACTGATTAAATGTAGCTTATGTTGCCATTTATTCACCTCAAGGGCCAATTCAACACATTTACATATTTGAAACTTGGTTGTCATAGGTGTATGTAGAAATTTTGACTCTCGTACTTATGTGTTGTGATTCTTTGACTGTGATGTAATGCCCCTGATGAAGAAATGGGTTCATGTACTGATATGTAATACATACCTATAATCATGCCATTACAGTTAATTTAAGTGTATAAAAACCTCTCTAAAAACTATATTTTACTTGCAGATAACAACATACCTTTATGTAAATGTCTCAAATATACAATATACATGTCCTCTTATATCTTCTTCTAGTGCATGAATATTCGTTAACTGAACAGCTTTGGTATTAAAATCGCTTAAGAAAACTTTCTAATCCGTCACTATGATTTTACGATTACAGGGGCAGCAGCCTTTACCTGACGATGAAAATACACCGCAGAAACGGGTGGATAAGATTTTTAACCAAATGGACAAAAATAATGACAATCGACTCACGCTGGAGGAGTTTAGAGAAGGAAGCAAGGCAGATCCACGGATAGTTCAGGTACTTTGGAAAATTTACTGTTATTTCTTATTAGAACATTACATGAATGCTACTGGGCTTGCTCACCCCATGCAATACAAAAAAGAAATAAAACAAGTATTACATACAGGTATCCAGTGTCTGTTAAGAAAAGTAGACTAGAACCCCCATCTTAGATGCTTTTCAGTAGTGATATCGTTTCCCTTATCTTTAACATAGACAGAAATTGTATTGACAGAAGAAGAATATAGACAGGATGTGTTTGGAATAGAAATAGGCGAACGAATCTCAAATGCAAACTCGGACCACCTAACTGTCTGCGAAGGAATAGGATATGGAAAATAATGTCAGTTTACATAAATGTAGACAGTTTTAACAATAAAACGATATACATAGCCACAGTATTACAATCTATTATGAACCATAGTTTTGCAAGAACTCCACTTCTCGTCTGAAGTAG
>JAHZNG010001984.1:0-32730 GCA_027744375.1 Orchesellides sinensis | reverse complement strand
TAACCGACACTCTAGTGGTGTGGTAGTTGTAGTTGCTTATGTTTTATTGCCCCTCGTGATGAGGCAAATTTCTTGTGATATATGTACAGAAGATGATGTTGATGATGGTACATATAACACGATGTGTGTGATACTGTACGGGTTATGACAACTCAACCTGTACTCAATCCTTGTTTGCTCTTAATATTTCTTCTATATTTGTACCACCTTTCAATTTTAATTGAGGTTTTATTACTGGAAGCGATTTCCCAGTAGAGTATAATGAAGAAATGTGTCTAATTTGTTGCGTAAGACTAAAAACGGGCCAAGAAAGGGTTTCACTTTTTGTACCATTCTGAACATTAGAGTGGGAATATGGTTATAACTTTTACAAATATTAGGTTATGAATGTTTTAAAACTTTGTTTGGTACCACAAAATTTTTCAGGGATTACGTGACTCAAATAAATGTTTTTTACATAAGGGGTTACGGAAAGAGCGTTTATTTCTTGGTTACCTGACTTTCGACACAAATGATAAAAAGTCGACATTTTATTGAACATTCTGTACAGGGTGATTTGTAATGGATCTAATAGTCATCTAGCTTCATTTTTTTGAAACTTTTTTTTAAAAACTAAGTTGGCAGTAGACTTCATAATTGTCAATCTACTTGAATTTTGATGGTTATCCTTCAGCATTATGTGTATAACTCAATTCAAGGTGTTTTAGCACTAGCAAGGACAAAAGAGATTTGAAATGACCTTTGAGTCAATGTTAGGAATCGATGAAAGGCTCATCCCATTCAGAGATATAATGATGTCGTAGGTTTCGACGCAGTTTGTTGGGGATTCCGATAAACATAGTGAATATTTAATTGTGGTTCGACATTAAAAATTAAACAAGGCAGTCTTGGCAGGTTTCATTTGTTTGTAGTTTGTATGAGCTTGTACTACATAATTTTCCTATCCTTTTAACGTTGTAAAGTCATCTATTTAAAACTACAAAATACAAACATCATTTCGGCGGAATTAGCAATGATAGAAGCCTTGCCCTTTGGAAACTTACACAAAGTAATAAAGCTTTACTAGACATCTAATTTCTCCTGCTTGTACCTTGCATTGCATAACGTCTGACGAAATCCGTAGGTTGTCTTCCATTTTATATGGTAATATAACCATATTTCCTTTATTTTGCGTGTAAACTTTTCCGTTACTTGTTTCTAATACTGACTAAATAAATCAGCGACAATGCTAAGCTCTTACAATGCAAGTGCAGTTTCGTGGAAAATGAAGTATCTCTAGTGTTCACTGCTATTTATTGCTTCATTTCATTTCCCAGCTACATTATTTCGCAGTACATTCTCCAAAAATCCTTACACCCTTGGTGCCCAAGAGAATAGTTCGGGACCTCGTTGAGTTTTACTTCCCAAGAGGAATTGAGAATTCCTGGAGAATCAAGAATACGTAATATACTGTACTATCGTGACAACTTCTATACATATCGAAGTAACCTTTACTGTCCTTGGATACGAGAACGTCAGTACGATTAGAAGCAGTGGAAAAACGGTATGAAAATGTCTGCAGGGGAGAAATCATTTTTTTCGTACATTTCATACGTGCCCATGCATTCTCAGCAGAGTTAAACCTGGAAGGGAAGGGGGTTTTCAGCGGAAGTGTGTTTTGTTTGACACACTCTTTTCTGTAGTTTTTGTATAACGTAACGAGACCTTTTTTGCAACTCATATAAGAATAGTATATATATTTTTGTATAACATAAAAAATACTTCCTTAATGGCAAGACGTTAACAAATATAATACCTGATCGTGTTCACAACCTTCTATTGCTATTATTCTTATGAAAATATATATCTTGTTCGAATCCGTTTCTCACTGTCCTTTATTTGGGATGATGAAGGAACCCTTGGGAGTATCAAGTTTGAGATAGTTCCTGGAACCAGTACAAATGCCTTCTTTGAAAATGAAATACTCAGTTTGCGGCTGCATTTTCGATTCTGGTTTTATTTTTCTCTGCACGAATGAATGAAAAAGTGTTATGTATTCACCCAATAAAAACTGACTAGACAAGTTTGTTATTTTAGCTGCTTATTTCATATTCTGTATTTGGAATGTGACATGCCATATGTAATGTATAACGTGTAGTACTACAGGGATAGGTATTTTTAGGAAATGGTTTTTTCCTTCGCTTAGATATGGTATGCTACACTTAAGTATTCGTTTGGCAATCGGCCCAGTATCATTGCATTTCATGGCCCATCCTTGACCCAGCCATTATGACCGATGTACCATTTCTGACATCGTCCGCAACGCAGCATAACAAACCTACATAAATGGTAACAAGGTATCATTGCCGGTTATTCAGTCATTCTGACGATGATGGTCATTTTATAAAACTACTTAATACAACTTTCACGTTAAGCATAATGTAAATTCTGAAATATTCACTAGTTTAGCCACATCCTTAAAATGAATGCTGCGCAGGTGGATAAAACGTTGGGAAAGTTTTTGATATCCATTAAAATACATGATCATGATCAAGGATCAAGTAAAAATGTTTCTGGTGGTTAATGGCCAAATTGTCCCTGCATAAATACGTAATGCTCTGAGACCATGACTGAATCTAAAGATAAAGTAGTGTGGAATGAAACTGCACAAGGATTATTATAATGACGTTAGAAAAATCCAGCTAATAGGTATTTTAAACATGAGGATTAATTTATGATGTAATACGTGCCATTGGAGGAAAAGAATATTCATACAAGAGTTTGCCAGGAATAATAATTTTCAAGTGCGAATTTACGTGGGCACATTCGCCAAACACTTTGAATCTTCCAATTTCAGCTTTAATGTAAAACCTTTTTTGACATCTGGGTAACTTGGAATTTGGAATTATGACCCTCAATAACCTTGCACTGAATTTATTTGTACCAAGTTGACTTCATTGGCTAGTTTTACTATTTATATTTAGTATATTAAAACTATTACTACATCCGTTCTAGTTATTACTCGACTTATCATAAATTAATATTACAGCGACACCGTGTCAATTAAATCAATCAAAATTTGATAAATGTTGTGTATAAATGCATAAGTTTTAGGAATGATTTGATATGCGTTGGCGTACTTTTTGGAAGTTTGACCAGTCTAACTGGAATATCATGATCTGGAGGCTGCATGAATCTTAACTGTACTAGCCACAATAAATATGACAGCTTTAAATTAACAACTGTTCTCCTACTCAAAATTAGGTTAAATACATTGTGCTAAAATTGCATTATTTAGAGTTGAACAAATACGTTGAAATTGGAACGAAGCTTTCACTATGTCGCTTTCACTGCATTATCGAGGGAATCACGCTAAAAACCATCCAGTAGGGATAAGCATCTACAAAATGAAGAATAATAGCCTGGTTACACTAGGCTTTGTGCCTTTCGTAAATAATCATCGAAGTGTTATGAAAACGTGTATGTATGCCACTGCAAAATATTGCTTGTGTAACGTATAGGTATATATATGTACAAGCAAATTTTATTACTAGGCATATGACTTGGTCCATGTGGCGGACTGCAATATTTCAAAGTAGTATGAACACTAAGTATTGCCCAGCATCTCGCCTTTTTTAGTCTTTGACCTGCAATGTGCACTTGTTCCCTATTTTCCTCTGCATCCTACAAGCTTGTACAAAAAAACCATGAGAAAAGCAAAAGAGCATGGGGGAAGTTAGCTTAATAGTTTTGATGCAGACTACTGACCAGCAAACTAGAGATGAAAAAATCGGAAGGATGAAAAGAGCAAGAGAAAAAAGTAGAATGAAATCATAAGCCATTCGTTTTCCTGTACAGTTTAGCCCATACGCTGTCACAGTAAATATGGCAGAGGATTGATCGGTAGCATATTTCATGAGAAAAAATCCATTCCGTACTGTTTAACTATGTATTTTTCATCTCCCCCATTTTTCGTTTTATAGCAGAAAGGCTAAAAACAGAACGGATTTTCATTTTGAGTGGTGCCACTGAATATATAAGTGTTCTGAGAATCAGCCAAAGTGTATGTATGAGATACAGATAGAACAAGGGAAATTTAATGATATCCGTTTGAAAGGCATACTACAAACTGCCTCCAGAAATAGGTTAGATTGTCATAGAAAATCCAAATGTGATGGTGGTAACTCATTTATAGAACAATGTACAACGGTTTCTCCACATAAAGGCAGTTTTATTTTTCTTTAAATTTCAGATATACTCATCTTCACCACCCACAAGAAAAGTCATGCATAATGTGTCAATTTTTAATTCTCATCTGTGGCTTGACACGCTATTTAGAACGGATGTGATTTGACAAGTTTGAGCAAATTCATAGCTATAGAATGTACAAGGGGAAGGACACAAAGGCTAGAAATAAATAGGACAAATTTTGTACTACATTTGCAAAGAATATGTGTCACAATCAATCATATAGGATTTTGTGGAAAGGAAGAGGTGCTATTTTATATTTTGGTTACGCTTAGCCATTTTTATTACGCTATTTTTTTGCTTTTTAAAGCGTGTAAAATTGTTAAAAAAATAATAGCGTCACGCTGTTTATGGGTCTTAAAATTGGAGTCTGGCATGACTGATAGGACTGGTACATGCACACTAAATTTTGCATTTACCACCTTCATTTCACACACACTTTTTTCTCCGAACATGCCTCCGAACATTTAGAGAGAGTGGCAAGAAACGTAAGGCAACTCACAGTTAGATGATCTACTTTTTAGTACAGCCAATGCTGGGGTGTTACTAGATGGCTTTCAGTAACATCATAAAACTTGCATCATTGCTACAATGACCTAAAGTGTACATTAGGCTTTCATAGTTACTGCTGTATAAACCGGAACAGGGAATGACGCTGTAAATTTACAAAGACTGTTGGCACTGTACACTTCTGGTTGAGATATAAAACCTTTGACGAACTGTGGAGTGGAGATTCATTGAATCCTATATTTTCTCTCTGGCTGGAAGTGGAGGTTTATTGCGTTAAATCAATTGTATCACTAATGTATCTCCCAGTCAAAAGTAGTGTGGCTTATAGGTTCTTTATTGGGCTGAGTTGTATTGGGTCGACTTGTCACTTAAAGCTAATTACCCCCACCGGAAACGTTGACCATTTTGACCAACATATTGTTTCTGGTAACTTTTATTTAGATTTCTTAGAAACCAAGATGAACTCGTATGTAAGACTTTTCTTACTTATCCTGAGAAATTAATTTTAAAATATTACAAATCTAAGCTTCTTTTCTAAAGTTTTCAGTCAAAATATGAGAAAAAGGTTTCCTTCGCAATGTTTGCTGCAAGTAGAAGTAAATATTGTGAACTAAAAAATAGAATTCAATTTTTAATAATAAATATTTGTCACAACAACAAATGTCTTATCATGGTTGTCGTCGACGTATGGTTTAGTCTATAGAAGTATGCTTATACTGCATTATACGATTTGAAACGAAACTGAAGACACAATCGCATTTATTAAGTTAAAACGTCGTATTGCACAATTCATATTGTTTATTCGTACTTTTATTAAAGTTTGCAAAGGATTTTCATCAGCTAGTAAACAACTTGAGGCAGTACAGACGTCATTCGACATAATAAGGCAGAAAAGCAAAGAGTGAAAGTAGAGAAAGATATTTTATCTTTAAAAAGTTACTACAATATCAATATATGTATCAATTCTGGTATTTGTATTATGAATTCTAAACATGTCATAATGTTTAGGCGATTATGAAATCCCTTATAATCGTGTTTAGTTATGATGAAAAAGCAAACGATAGTATATACATACACACATACATATTTTTAGCTTGACAATATCAAATACTACTTGTGACAAGTTTTCACTTTATGACATATGCGATCCACAAGTCTTGTAATCTCCTGGATTGCTAACGTGATTGACCCCAAAGTTCTTGTCAAGACTCTTGGCAAACAAAAATAAATTGAATAGTTAATTGGTGATCATGACGTAAACAAGTGACACGAACGGAAGTATTTGCTTTTGCACAGCAAAATTTGAATTTCGAAGAATTTGCAATGATTTCGCACCCGTCACCATTCCACAGCTACCCCATAATACGTTTTCCTAACAAATCCTTTTGGGCAAATTGGAGTTATGCAAAATTGAATAAGTTGAATTTATTTACTTAAGTTCCCGTTTAAGTAGAAAATGTGAGCATTGGCATAAGTATACTACATTCGTGTTTTACAAATATTGCAACTGCAAGGCATAATGAAACCACTCAATTGATTGGAAACCACAAACACTTTACCGATATACGCATGTTTCATATATACAAACATTTATATGGACATATGTTTACAATATGGCTAAGTTGTATAATTGTATACTATGTAGTAACCACATTTGCATACGTTGGTATCTGCTGAACTACCATCAACCGAGCTAAAACCAAGGACATGATGTAAATTTTCGTTCTGCACATGCACTGGCCACAAGTTGGAAAGTATGATTAACATAAGGTATAAATGTTGCGAAATTATAAGTTGAACAGACACTTTAATCCTCATATGATTACGCAATCCTCGTAGGCGTGCACAGCACATTATTTATAAAATTCACTGAAAAGAGATAATTCTAGATATATATTCCACTTGTATGTATGCGATGTACATTGTGTTGAGTTGTGAAATATGTGGGAAACCAATGTGCGAATAAACTTGCAACGTTTGATCCACCTTCAAAAATGCATGCAGCAACTTCAAACGTCTGCCCACAGCCGAATATAATGTATAATAATAATTCCTTCTATTGAACTCCTGATGTTGCAATTAGCATTAGTAGTTGCAAGTTTGCTTACTTACGTTTATGTTAGTTGGTATTCTCGTTGGTGATACAACAAAAATTGCAATCTAGAAACCGGGTTATCAGAAAAGGAAACCCGATTGTGCTTTTATTGCGATATGCATTTTGCCCTTGGTGATTTCTGATTTGTCCCCTAAAAATGAGATATTTAATTGTGGGAAAGTCGTTATGTAAGAAGGCCATTACGGTTTCATTCTGCTTTTATTAAAAGTTGGTCACAATAAAAATGCAAAATCTTTTTTATGTGTTATGCAAACCATTGATTAACCGTAAATTCTAATGAAAGCGTAAAAGGTTTTAAGAGCATTGAATAGACACTACAGGTTTTTCCAAAACGCATAAAAAATCATGTTTAGAAGATAAAAGCGACTAAAAGTTTCTTATATATCTGCAATGCTTATACAAAAAAGTTTTTCCTTTATGCAAATAATCATGAAAATTGGGTAACTCAGTAACTTTTTTCTGACATTTTATCCCTGACTCTCATACTATCGCAAAGAGTGTAAACTAGATGATATACATTATTGTAACTGCAGATTCAGATAGAAACAATACGCCATAGTGAAACTGAGAGCGTTAGATTTGTTTAGACTCTACATAACAATATCAACCATATATATAGCATGTTCATATACCGGAAAAAGAAAGCGAGAAAGGCTATGTGAAATTACATTATTTATTGAGGGTGCATATGGAATCCATACTTTAATGTGTTTAGCTTGCTTCAACTCTTCTGGGTCTGTTGCTGGCTCAATGAACCATATATTTCACATGATCGGAGTAAACACTGGCTCCTTGCCTTAAACTCCTGCCTTACCTAAACCTCACCAACTTCAGTTTGGCAAGCACAGCACATATTCTATATTTTAGCTTATTTTTCTCACTAACTAACAACTCGTTGGTTGCTGTTTTCGATCTTGTGCCTAAGCCGTATTGTGAAAAGAAAGGTAAAAAAAGTAAAAGTGAAGAAAAGAGAAAGAAGAAAGTATTTGAGGAGAAGTGAATTAGTCACAGCATATTGCACCCAATTTAACTCGACCTGTTCTCTCCTCCTGTCTACCTAGTTATTTGCAAGACTGCAAACATTTACTATATTATACACACAATTCAGGTGAAATTATAGGAGACATGCTAGCTAACAGAATAAAAGAAGCGCACTCACATGCACCAAACAAGAGCAGTGACATCAAAAGCGTATCCCGTGTTATATACCCTGTATTCAATACGTATATCTAAAAGGGGAAAAACTTGAAGACGACCATCTCTACAAGATATAATGGTATTGGGTATGCTCAAAAGTTGATGGAAAAGTTTAACTTGCTTCTTTGCTCATGTTGTTGAACAGTGTAGTCATCACTGTGCTCACACTTTTTGTTACTCTCGATTACATTAATGATACTCCCTGTATCAAATTCCTTTCTAGAGATAATTAACTTAATTCGCCAATACCACATGACTGACGAGCAAAAAGGGAGAAAGGAATCATACGCATAATTTTGATGATGATGCACATAATGCTGTTATAACTAATATCCACATTTTAGCACGCATTAAATAGGACAAGTATGCGTAATTCTACAATACACATTAAACTAGTGTTTTTACTAAATGAATAAAAAGTTAGGAAACTTGTATTGTTTCATCAACATTATCGTCACTCCTGTTTTCTTGTCAAGTTTTTTAAAAGCTGGGATGAAGTAAAATTTAACAGTGTCTTTATAGGTAGGTATTGTATTCCAACGTAAATATTACACGCAAAAGATACACAGAAAAGTACTATTTATATCGAAAGATATTTATAGGTATAGTTGAGTTTAGCGTCTCATATTGTCCATTGAAATTGTTATATTTAGCATACATTCATACTTCTCGCACAGATCTACTCTCTTTTTGTCAGAAAAGCGAGCTCAAAGCATTCACGCATAGTGACTTTCAAAACACATGAAAATATATGTGCTTAGGACAGCTTTTAGTGCAAAAGTTAAAAGTTTTTCCTGGGGCTGCGTTGGCAAAATATGAAAATATCTTGTTACTTGTTCTCTACCACGCACACTCTGGCTTTCCCTCTTTTGGAATTCTTCTTATGAGCATACATATTCTTCCTTATGATAATCACGCAGATAGGCTCACTTAATGATGTTGACGGCAGTTATCGTCAACATCAAGATCACGAGACATGTTATGCAAAGCAATACTAGTCATTCTTCGTCATTGCTGATGTAAAAAAAAAGTTTACTTGTTTTTACAAACTAAAAGAAACATTGGTCTAAGTGATAGCTATAGTAGCATTGAACCCAGAGAAAAAACAATAGGCAACATTCTCGTTAACACAAACAAGAAGAGTTAAATTGGACACAGAAAGTTGAGATTGGGAGTAAAGTTAGTTTAGTCGCTATAAAAAGTAGGAGGACAACAGAGAGCAATAACGGTTCAAGAACCCCAAACAAGTATACCACAATACACATATATTTGCATAAATGGAAACTTAACTTGGGTCCCGGTAGCCCTAAAATTTGTCTTAATGGCAGAAATCAATTTGCTCTCTGTAATTTAATGTATTAAGTAAAGAAAGGTTTACTGAATAGCAAATTTATGTTCTCATCATTTTTTGCATTTAACATACTTTCCTGAATTATAGTTGGTAAAAATACATTTGCTTCTTTAAGTTATCAAACACTTTTAGAAGGTTATTTGAAAACAATATAAGCCGAAATTCGAACTGACAATAACAGCTGGATTTTACAACGCTAACTTTAGAAATGCTTTGATGTTTACTAAGAAGTATATTTGTAACCAGTACTAACGTCTTTATTCACGTATACAGCTTTTTGCAATGATATGTTTGAAAGTTGGAAAATAGTAAACCAAAATGAAAATGCAAACAATATTTACTCAAATCAATGATTCTGTTTGAGCGATCTATGATGAATGAATGATAAACCAATTTGCCGAATTCTAAATTTGTGTGTACTAAATATACCTAACTAAATTAATACCACAAAGAATGTGTCCTTAATTTTTATTTGTTCCTTGAAACTGCTTTACTTTGTTCATGTAAACCATGAAATTTTGATTTAATTTTAAACGTAGCAGTAGTAAACTAGTCTAGTAGTACATATATATAGTCTAACCGAGTTTATTACGAGTCGGAGTCTTTAGCATTTAGTTACCCTATTTAAGAATTTAACACAATATATGTAGGTATATAAAACCCGTTGGCCTAACCAAATGGGTTAAACCTACGAAATATTTAAAGTTTCACGTTAAAATATTCACTCGGAATGAAAGGGCTTAATTTTCTATTTTTGTTCACGTTCTCTAGGCAAAGTTATGAAAGACAAGTTGATAATGAAAGTACCAAAAGATGAGTTGATTCAACATAGACTGCACAAGAATACTACTTAAGATGAATAATTCGTTAAATTACGAAACTGAACTCTAAAGCTTTTTAAACTTGTTGATACTCCTATAATGAGCATTGAATGGGTGCTGGCATAACTTCACATAGGATGTTTCGTTCAGAAGCAAATTATGCGTTGAGCTCGTTTTCCCTCATATATATTCATGCAGAACCTATGAATAACCATTCCAAAAAGGAAACCACTACAAGCACTTGCAACCTTACGGAAACCTACATAGCGGGACATGGTTGGGTGGTTAATAGCTAATGGTGAATCAGTTACGGGCACCATTTCCGCAATACATCTTGCCCAATTCAACTTACCCCAATCGAGTCAAACCACTTCAACAAACATGCTTCTATTTCATGAAACCTCTGACAAAAATAGCATGGATTCCGATTCCAAGGCTTATACCTATTCTATGGGGGAAATGGTGCACAAGATTACCTTTGCATCGAAAGTTTGTACTTAGTGAAAAGGAGAATTATGTGCGACACAGATTTTATCATACGTATCTAATCTCCGCCCTTAAAACTTTCCCCGTAAAATCGCCATTCAGAAATAGAATGTACAACAGTTCAAGCTCATGCTATTTCTGTAATAACATCGTCATTAGTCTTTTTGGAAATATTGAAATTTATGTATGAGTCAAAAATTGGAATAACAAGGTTTATGAATGAAAAATGCATGGGCTTACCTGTTTGAAGATATGCCATTTGGCAAAAGAGTAGAAGTATCCATAAAAGAAGCGACCAACTAAAGCTGGTTTGTGAATGGACTGATCGAGCTACAATCACCATTGTGTTGATGCTTTGCTTACTTTTAGAATGATAAGTCTTTCAAAGTGGAATTCTTTGAAGTAGAGAAAGTACACACTGATTTATTCCACCCGATAGTAGGATCTAAAAAATTTAGTCGTCACAGTCACAGCACATTTATCAATTGATAATACTAGTTTTTACTATATAAAGCTTCGGTAGAGATCCCCTTTCCTTTTGAAAGTGATCCTATTGACTGGATGGTTCTTTCATTAAATTAAAGTTGATACTTGAAAAAACTGTTTGAAATGTTTGGTCGATAGTGGAAAACTGCACGGGCAACTGTTTTGTTTTCAAGTTCAACTTGATGACAAAAAATTTATTAAGTAAGACGATTAGGCCAAAATGTAAATGAGTGCACGATTAATAATGGAAAAGGAGTTTTTTACAAATGTTTCACAACGTCTTGGAAAGAAGTTGGACTTGACAAGTATAGCGAAACGCTTTGAAGAAAGAGAATATATTTAATAGACGACGAACAACGGCTTTTATTATGCTTGTCGCTCTCTTCCTTCTGTCGATCTTTCCCTTTGTGACACCCTAGAAAGAATCAAATGGCTTTACTATTAACGTATACGAAAAACGTACACAGAGAAAAAGCTACTTTACATATTTTTACTGCGATGTTGCTACTTGTGACTGCTGATTAAGCCTAAGTTGCATGGAGTTTGTTCCTACAATGGTTTTTGTTAGGGTTGAGTTCAGAAAGGCATGTAAAACTTACGTTACGTTTTACCATGTAAATCTATGTAAAGGCTAGAGAAAGTAAGTCAATGATTATGTAGATACGTGGTGGATATTTGTTATGGGTTCTTTAAGGGCTGCCTAACCGTGAAAACCTTTGATAATATTAAAAACATTAATACCCTCGGAAAAGCTTTACATGACATTTTTAAGGATATTCAAATACTTAAACATAAGGTGATTACATACAAACGTAACAAATGAAGGTGAAAGTTTTGAAAAATATATTCAGCTACCAAATTACCTTTGCGCTTGACAGACAGACAGAAAAACAGGTAAAGTCTGTATTTTATCGGGGAAAAATATCCAACACGTAATAAAATTATACAGAAAAAGAAACACACTCGTGAAGCTAGTAAATCAAATCAGTTACAAAACCCCCCACAATTTAACCTCATTTCTATTTGGAAATAGTAAACTCAAGTAGAAATTATTCTAGTATTACAACAAATTTTATACCCAGAAAAAATAGAGAATAACACTTTCATTACATACTCTGAGCACAGGCAGCTGCTACAGACGTTACACCGTGTAATTATAATTGTTCCAATAGAAAATGAAACACAATATTTTTCTTTAATGCACCACTACTAATTACAGTTTGTGAGAGCATGCCCTTTACTCATGCCAGAGTTAGTAGCAGGAGAAGAAAAAGGTTGGAGGTCTATAGCGAGGATAAATTAAATATGTGTAGTAGTACAGTATATTTAGTAATACGCGCTTTCTCTCACTCCACACTTCAGTTTAGTAAATTACTTCAACGGCAGGGGATTTAAATTTTGCGTTGGCTTGAGAATTGAAGAATGTTTTGTGACGGGCTTTGCTTCCAGCTTTCCACTTAAAAATGTGAAATGGGCTCAATATGCCCTGTTATGTTGTGCAGGCGGAGAAAGAGACAAGGTTGCAGACTTGTTGTGTCACAGAACTTTCTCTAATCAAAAGCATTTCCCTCTGCGAACAAAGATGGGTAAAGTGAGGCCGTTGACGTGGGTCTTGGCTGGGGTGACGTCGTGTGAACTTTGGAATTTGCGTTTTTGCTCCTTAAAATGGTAACAATAGGAGCGGTAGGTGCTTATTTTTCAATAACATATTGAAAGGGACAAATTCTTTAGTAACTGTAACAACAACGGCCAACTTTGGAAAACATTAATCAGGTAAGGGTTGAAAAAAGGAATTTTTTTGGGCTTCATGAAAACCTAAACCAATCCTGATTTACTTGGTGGAACCCTTGTGCAATGCTTTGGATAATGCTTTTCGTATTGCTAGCTAACTAGGTTAACGGACTGAACTCTGTTGAGTAACTGAGAGCCGAGTTTTGAGGCAAAGTGGGGAAAAGTACAAAGACTACACCAGCACCAGTTGTTGGGATGGGCGCCGTCGCATTTTCACTTGATATCTTGGCATACTTGCTTGCTTGTGCTAGACTGCCTTTCTCTTCTAGATAGAAAAAGCGAACGGTTCTACTTTCTCGTCTGCCTGTTCTTCTATTCACACCATGGGTACAAGGATTGACTATTGGAATAGCAGGAGTAGCAGCAGTAGTGAGAAGAAAAGACAAGAGAGAGAGAGGGGCAAAGCCTCAATAGGAACGCATACATATTTAGCAGCTGGATCACAACTTCAAGCAAACCAGTTCCTTCTTTTTTTCGACTGGACGTAGGAATTGAGAAAGTGGACGTATGTTTGAACGTGGAAAAGAAAAAAAAAACTATTATAAGAGCTCTCACTAACTGTTTGGTCCTTGTGCTGGTACGAAACCTAGGTACTCGAGAAAGCCAGCCTTCAATCTAGATATTTACCTTTCAACTTGTTTCCTAGCATCACAAAAGCCTCTTTTCCTTTTCTTTGTCTCACATTCTCCTCTGGATACCCTATCGTAGAAAGTCAAGTTCCTCTCTGCTTTTACGCAATGACAGAATGTGAGTGCAAGTTGGAGATTTCTTTGCCTGCTGATGGTCTCTCAGAAAAACAAGCTTAAAGCATCCTATCTAGAAGTTTCATAACAAACTCCCTTTGCTCTGAACTCTGTACAGTATTATGAATGCGATGCTGAGTATCTAGAAAATATGATACAAAACAGTGTGTTCGTAGAAAACAAATTAAAGTTATTTTGGTACTTTATTATTAATTGCAGAAAGGTTATCTGGATTAGAATAGAATTCGATTCGCGTATAAATTGATATAGAACATAGAAGAATTTGGTTGTTGTAACAAATAATTTGTAATAAACTGGCATAATAAAATTGCAAAACAGATGTAATCTTTAATATACTTATAATTACAAAATGCAGACATTATTTAATGAAATTCTTTGTTTTGGTTATTTAAAAAAATTCCTATCATTATGACATGACTGACAGAGTGAAAGTAAATATTATTAGCAAAACGAGGCAGTACTGCCCAAATTATGTAATGCTGTAAAAAATGTGCTTAATTTGAAAAACTGCATGAAAAGAATATACAGTACCATAAAACTCAATTTCTAACGATCAAAAATCAATTAATTGGATCTTAATATATAAAATAATTAGGATAGACGTAAAATGAATTTTGTATGCAAAATCAGTTTGGACAATTTCATCCCCACCTATAGCTACATATATTTATGGGTTATGATATCATGTCGCTTACAATATAATTCCAAACATATATGAAGGTTTGTAAATGAAGAAATAAAAGGTACTCTTTTCCCATCTATCCTTCGAACTAGATCTGATTTGTTTTACTTGTGAGCTTAATTGTCAGCCAGATATGTAAACATGTAACGGTATGCACTACGAGCAACAAACAAAAGTTTGTCAACATTGTTATTAAAAAATGGATTTCCTAACAATTTCAATTTCCTAAAAAGTTCAAATATTTCGGGTAGCCNATTTTTGCGTTTTAAAGACAATAGCACAATAATAAATTTTTTATTTTAAAAAAATTGGCAAAAGTTATGTGAATTCGAAGAGAAGCAAGGCTTTCTCTCCAAAAAATTCATACATTTCAAGTTTTGATATTAAAATTTCAAGTCAAATAAAAATCCATTGTGAAAATAAAATGAATTTGGGTAGATTACATCAATAGTAAGACTTCTACGTTCATACATTGCCCAGTTTCAGTTCAAAGCTGAAGATACCGTACGCTCAAAGTTTTTCTTGATTCCAGATAAAACAAATGTGGGAAAGCAAATGTAAGTGCAAGTTGGAAATTGTAAAAATAAGTGGTACAAATCGACATAACTGAAAGAGAGTGAGTAACAATAAATGAACAAGCTCATTTCTTTGTCTTTGTCTCCTTTATTTCCCCAAAAAGTTCTTTGTGAGATGTTAGGATGTATGTCATAAGTAAAATTTCTGACTTTAACATCTCCCTTGTGACTAACAGCGTGTAAGAAGAAGAAGAAAGAGATAGAAAAAAAATACGTGAAAAGGAAGAAAATTGAAGTAGGTGGCTTTTGATTGTTCTGGTTGCACTTCACTGCAGATACCAACCATCATTTTATAAATGTCTTCCGACACACAAAAAAATAACCAGAAAAAGGCAGTGAGATGCATGCCATAAAACTCCTTTCCCCGTATTTATTCCCTTGTTCTTTCTCCATCTCTGAAATCCTTTCCCACAAAAACCCAAAGTGCATGTGCACTCACCCACTTTTGTTTTTGCACACACACACTCTCTCAAACATTCATTTACTCTCATTTAATCATATGTTCTTCCGTGTATTCTTAAAAATAATCAAAATCCGTACAACATTGTAAATACACATCGCACACAAAATCTTACTATACGCTTGTATATTCAAAATGAGAGATTTTTTACATGTATATTCATAACCATGCATATTATTTTTAGATTCACATTTTTTCTCTAAACGCTCTTTTCACTCTCTAATGCTTTCCTTATTCCCACTGCCAGTTTCTCTTCCTCTCCCATATTAGAGCTAACAGCATGAAACAACAAAATAGAAATTTATTCTTTTACCACGCTAAGACATTTTTTTCTGAAGCTTCTTTACGTTTATCATTGCGTTTCACTCTCTGACCTAGTATGTATATGACTATAAGTCTCAGCAGTCGACTGTTAATTTGGCAAGTGAACCAAAGCACAGCGAGAGAGCTGAACGGCTGAGCGATCAAAAATAAGTTGTCTGACCAGACTTTCACTTTCCGGGGTGTCTAGACATTTACGGCTCTCGTGGTTCTTTCTACCCATTTTAACCATTCAATGTGTTTCTATTGAGTGCTACTATTAGTTTAGTGGATATGTATTAATAGAAACACACAACAGTATTTTACCACTTGTACTTCATACTATTTTGTCTCTGATTCCCTCATATACAGTGTTGCTTTTTTTACTGTGTATATGATATGTACCAAGATATTATAAAATTTTATATGTGATACTGCCTCTGAAAGTAATATAAGGAAGACTTTAAATTTCACTTGTCCTCTAACATCTTCAAGTGATTTTGGTTATTTTTCTTCTCTTTATTGCTCTCGTTCTTAAATGATTTTACGTTGGGTACAAGCTATCTCGTTCTCTCAAGTGTCTCACTCTGGTCTGTTATGTACCTACTTTCACTTGGAACAACGTACATTTATGGTAGAGTGAATTTACAACTATGGTTTGTAGGAAATCTGGCACAAAGCATTGAAATTGGTGCTATCTTTCTCAGTTTTAGTCCCAATGGTGGCATCAATCAGCACACTTGAAATCATGACCAGTCACGCATTTATAATAAACAAACAAAAGACAATCTTTCTTCCTTTCAAAACAGTGAGAATGAATCGGGCTTGAAGGGCAGAACTCAGAATTATACATGTCTTTGGTTGATTTGCTTGTGTAATCGCTTTCTAAATATACGAAGATATTTATTTGTTTAAAATATCGAGAATAAAATAATGTAAACATAGATGCCTACTCACTCTACAAGAGTAAACGATGCAAGACGATTACCAGCACGTAAAGGATCTTTTCTGGTTCATTTGAATCCAATATGCTTTCCAAATGAGCTACTCTTCTTAAAAACAACCAACACAAAGAAAGCCTAATAAGACTTCATAGAAAATATTACAGATGCATCCATAAATATACCATGTATCTACTTACAATAAGTAAACATGATAAATTTGTTGCAAAACTAAGAAGAAACCCTCTTTACAAGATAATACTTGAGCAAAAAGTAGGTTCCAAAGTTTGTGCAATATATCAAGGAAAAAAGGAATCACAGATTCAAACCTAAAAGACGGAAAAACTAGAATCGGGTTGTCCCAACTTCTTATTTCATGACCTGCCACATTATAGCCACTCGCCTAGCTTTCTCTTGACTTTGACTCCGCTCCCCTCTCTCGTTTTCTCCCCTTTCCCTTGTATCTCCTCCTTTGGCCAAAAAAATAAGTAAACAAAGAACCAAAAAGATGTATGGAGCAGGGTGAACAGTCAAGTAATATCCTTTTTTCTTTCTTCAACTACTACTGGCTACCAAAATCATTTGCTAGTCCTGTTTCTACTAGTGAAAGCTTAAGCTTAAAGAAAGATTCACTTGTAATGTGGATTTCTCAGGGGGGACAAAAAATACTGGGCATTTATTCATGTAAGCTCGTGAATCTCTTAAGTCCCCATGTATAATACTATATTGACTCGGGACAAAAATCGTACAAACAGTTATAACTATATATCAATTGTTTACTTCTGGCGTATCAGCGACAGTTGAAAAAAGCACATAAATTTATACCCATAAATCATGGCATTGGTTTGTTGGATAGTTTCCTAAGTGCAGTCTCTTAGAAACAGTGTGTGTGTGCATTAGAACCTAGCAAATTATATGTTTACATAGGTTTTCAAGTAAAACCAGTGTATCTATTACCCTTATTCAATCCAATATATATAACCCAGGAAAATTCATGATACCATCTACTATTTCAAATTACATCAGATACGCATACCTTCCTTCAGGGTGGGAGTTACCAATGATCTGTATCTTTTTGTTGTTGGTAATTCAGTCGGGCGGTTCGGGAAAACTAGAACAAGAGTTATCGATACTGTTGTTCGTAAGATGCAAATAATATATATAGCTCTCGAATTAGTTTGCCCTAATGATAACGACACATTGTATGATTTCGGGGATAGAGACAAAGTTAAAAAGACTGAGTTACTGAGTAGTGTGTTAGTAATAAAATGAAATGTCTAATAACATCCAGTAAAAAGAAAGGATGAACAGTATATAGCTTTTCATTTCAAGGGGAAAAGAAGTTTGTTGGATAGGATGATGTTAGTAGTGCGGTGGCTGGTGGTGGTGGTGGAGGGGAAGCAGATAATAGATAATGTGCTTGTCCTTCCTTACAAAAGCAAATCCCCATTTAACACTTTAATGCGACGAATAAAGTCCGTTCGGTGACAACTCAAACGAACAAATATAGGACAAAAGAGTCACCCACTTAACAGTGATAATGTCTTTGGTTGAGAGAGAGACTTACCTACATTTCTGTGTTATGTTATGCATACGCGACATGTTTTCACTGAGAGGGAGAGAGAGAAAGCACTAGTGGCAGTGTATTATGTGTAGCCTACTAACTGTCCCACTTCTCTTCTTTCCCTCTCACAGCGTGTGTCGTCGACAGATACGATAAACTGTCCATGTTTTTGGTTATCTGGTGATCTATACAAATACCAACGCTAGTAATAACATTTACAAAGCAAGAGGGAGTCAGAGAGAAAATTGGAAGGACAATGCAAGTACAACATTCAGACTTAATTCATCCAACTCGTTTTTTTTTTCCTCCATGAATACATTAAATATAATACAGCCTATTGCTAAGACTACTTAATTTACGCGGTAAACTTGATAGTAAGAAATGCGATCATTTCCTTGATAAATCAACTTAGTCTTACGATGCGATGCCCTATTCAACTTGATTAGGTGTGTGCTTTTTGCCAATTTTGCTAGTTCCATCGTGAATTCATAAGAAATAAATAAATTTCGATTTACAGTTCTTGTCGTCCTTTATTATCACACGTACTAGCATAGCAAGCTTGGTTTGTTCCAAGCAGCTTACAAAAACAACCATTCCCATCAAAATTCATATAAAACATATATAAGCTCCAAAAATAGAAAAAATGGAAACACAGTCATAAATCTGTTGTAGAGATGTGAAGGACGTTGTTCCAGAAAAAATCATTATAAATCCTCATCTTGATCCTTGGACAACTCAACTCCCTGATAATAATCATAGTTTCGAATGTAGCTACCCGTAAAAAAACAAGTGATGGGTTGTGACAGTAGTATGAACAAGGAAAAAATCTGGCAGGCAATACAAGCAACAGACCGATCCCAGTAACAAAATCATATTGAATTAGTACTTCTCAACAGGAAGGAAAAACTTTTTCGAAGGATCGACCAGATTTCATTTGAATGGATGTGTCAGCTTTGAGTAGAAAGCTGTAAAGGCGACTACTGCTGCTGCTGTACATTATTGCAAAAGTGAAAGCGACAAGGAACACGACGGTGACGGTAGCATGTGTGCTGTCCTATCTATCGCATTTCCCTTTCCTTCAAGCAAGTTGACTCCATTCTCATTTTGAATTCAGGATTTAGATACGTGGACATTATCACCTGTCACACTTGCCATTCCCAAAAAGAGCTTTTTCATGTGAGCTTTGGGATGACAAAAGCATAACAAAGGGTTGCAGGTTTCCCTACTTTCATATTTTCTTTCTTGGTCGAGTCTTGTCACATTCTCATATACATTGTAGCTACGTATTTATGTATTTATTCTAAACATTAGTAGCATGAACCAAGTGTTTGTGCGAAACTTTACTGATCTTGATTTTTTAGTAAAAGATAAACATTACAGAGGGATATAGAATGTAAAACTTATTTTTTTTTTGGTTTTGAGAGTAGTGGTGGTGGTGATGATGGTGAGTAGTGTTAGCTGCTGTTTTTGGCAGGAATACATTCATTCATGACATGACTCTACAAGTACATTCCATGCATTCCATAATAAAACACTCATACACTCCTATGTCAGCCGTCGACATCTTTTCTGTCATCTTTCATAAATAAAACGCATAAACATGCATAAATAAACTTATTCCTACAAAAATGTGTTACAATGACCAATCTAATGTAAAAGAGCACATGCCGTGTATTTCTCTTCTTTTTTTATCGTAAAAATGCCAGGCAACATAACAGCTTCGCTTGTAAAATGGAAGTCGTTCCTGAATTTATATTTATTGTTGCCACATTACTATGACAATGACATGCTCTGAGTACAGAGGAGTATCATGAGCGTGTATGAACTTGGTTACAAGTGTAGTTCTGTTCGGAATACTTTTATGACAAGCCGGGTAGATTGGAGGATGCGAGTGAATGTCACTTGGTCGCTATTTGTAATAGCTTAGTTGTTCAAATAGGAATTATACCGAAGCATTTGTTATTTGTTAATATATGTTTCATTACAATCACGGTTGCATTTATCGTTAATCATTACTTGTACAGCAATTCTGATTTGTATTAAAAAAATCATATTAAAAAAGGTTGTACGAATCTTGAAAATTGTGCAGTTGCATGAATACAGGTATGCGATTATGCGGTAAATTAATTACAAGAAACGCATTGATAATTTTAGCCATTAGAAGCAAGCTCTGTTATTTCCATCGATTATGTTTAATGTGCTAATAATATAAATATTGAAAGGCGCATTTCAAAATTTATTACACACTGCATTTCCCTTAAAGCTATGAATTATAGCTTATATTTATCAGACATTTTCCAAAATTTCATAGCTTCTTAATCATAGCGTAATCATCGCTTACTTTTTTGTAACGTATAAAATTAAGCTTTTATATGGAACATACAAAGTACAGACTTTTTTCGAAGTCGCGTTTTCATTTTCATATATTTCGTCTTACTTGAATGAGTAGGCGTTCTTCAGACGGGCTACGTAACAATTAAAAGAAATTTGGGTGTTAAATGTTTGCATCTCATATCAGCCTCCAGCATGCAACCGGTAAGTGCATAAGTGATATTGTTTGAGTTAAAAATTGACGGCATAACATGTGCCTTTGTATTTGATATGGAATTTTATCTTGTTTTAAGTTGGTAAAAGTACATTCGTGTTTTACAAATGCTACGTATATTAATTTGTCTCAATCACGCAAATCAAAGTTTGATCCTATTAAGTGCATAAGTAAAAGTGTACACAAGCCGTATTCCATTACATGCATTTCGTAAAAAATGAGCAAATATTTGGATAAAGGGAGCTTTTCAGTATAATACGCAATTCTGGAAGCATTAAGTTGGACTTTTATTCATTAGTCCAAATTAGGATTTCATGTACATATTATTGTAGAACAAATAATTCTCAATATTGTAATAAACCAAATACATACATGCATTAATGCTGAGCAGTAGTAAATTCAACATCCGCACGCGTTTGTTTGATACTAATTCTACCTAAAATCTCAAACGGTATCAGGTATAGTTCCTTTTGCGGATTTAGGCAGCTTAGCATTCAAAACTAATGTATGTAAGATAATACGATTCCGAGTGTTACAATATTATGAAATGCATAACCAAACCTGAAGTTTCGAATTCCAGTGGAAATTACTCCCGCTATATTTTCGCAGAATAACAATTTGGTGCGATACAATGTCACAAAGTATATACCTATACTTTAAGGAAACTTGTAGTCTGTGGAAAGAATGGAATTCTGAGGGATGCATGAGGATCGTTAGTTGTGACTGGCTGGTTGAAAATGTGAATGGGTCTGGAAAAGTTTTTTTACAGGGATTCTAAGTTTAAGTGTATTATGATGTTTTAGATATATCAGGTTTATGTACGCATACGTACCCTAGTTTTATATCAAATATCTAAAAGCAGGCATGTCAGCTACGAGAATTCATCTCAAGAAGTTTAGTTCATCCTTCGTGATGACATCATGACAAAGAAGCATGTCATGTCATTTGACAGCATCATTGTAATCAGTCATAAGACCCCTGCGTCGAAGATGCAAAAAGTTCATTCTATTTGAGAGTGGTTGGCATGCTCCTGGTTTATAGATATTCATGCTTTGTCAAATTCGGAGCTGTTAAATATTTGAGTTTACCACACTTGCCACTTGATAGCGGATTTTTGTGAGAATCATTATTTTGTCATTTGTTAAATAACTTTGTATCTGCAGGTTATGCGATCCTGCGTAACGTGTAAGTTTTTAGGTAGTAAATAATTTTCATCTAAACTTGGCGAAAGCCTGATATATTATTCGATGTTTTTGTGCAATGAATATGAACTGTGAAGTTGAATTTACAATCTAGATAAAAACGCTTTTAATTGGTATTGTTATCAGGAAATATTTATGTCGGCAATACATTCTGTCGCAAGACTATCATGAATTAGATTGCTATTAGATGACCTTGGATTTTTACTAGTTTTGCTATTTATATTATTTGATTAGGAAGACGAGCCGTAATTTGGAAGTACCATTTGGTAGGGAAACCATTCAGTATTAGTAGCGGACACAGCGTCCAGTACCGTATTCCTGGTTTCATTTTTAATGAAACCTGAAAGGCAAAGTAACAAATATCCGATCTCACGCATGCTGTTAATAATGCTGTATCTCAAAAGCTCGAGAAGTGTGTATATATTGGTGGCTGGTTCTTGTAAGTCTTATAGATATGTTCATTATGTACTGGTTTTAAGGAAACGGTATGAAACAAGGATAACTAAAAATTTATACAAGAAAATGGACCAAGAGTTGCCTCAAGCTACTAAACGTGGTGAATTATTCATTACGCTCCTAAATTGCAGTCATTCTGTCAGAGAAATCAGAATTTTACATAAGCACACTCTATACTTGCTTTTTCAGGTGGCCAAACCAAAACAAAAGATTTACAACATTAAGAATGCATGGTACTCTCTCTTTTAGCACAAATTAGACTTGTATATTGAAAAAAGTTTTGAACATCAGAGTAAATTTAGCATCTAACCCTAAAGTTGCCTTAAATCATCAACATACCAGGGCAGTTTGGAAAATGAGCATTTCAGCATTACTGTTTTAAGTCGGAAAGGAACAACGAACATTGAACTTTTAAATGTGTGTTACACATTGAAAAGTTTATCATATATCATTTGCCTAGACACTTTATCAGTTTTAACTGGTATTATGCTTGTAAAAACCACTACGGAGAAATTTTTAATTACATCATTCAATGGAATTGTATTTCGCAACAGTTCCTTCTGTTGTTGTTATAACAGTATACGTTTTCACAAAACGTTTCACAGTACTCAATGAAGGGTGTCAATTTAAAGGTGAATACAACTATTGTTTTTTAATGAAATTAATAAAATACAAGTATTTGCATCACACTCAAATTGATTTTGAATACAGGGAAAGGTGCGTTGTTTTAAAACAGCTGTCATGGGTCAACCTGTGGTTTAGGTTGACTTTCCCTTCGCGTTTCCTTTCACCAAAACGCCTACGAACTTACTAACATTATTGAATGAACATACTTTTGAGTCTAGACTCTAAACAGATTTTTTTGTAGATGCCCCATTTGTACCAAAAACAAGACAAACAATGTAATAGAATTTATTGTGCATGCAAATTGCAAATGTTTCGTTTTTACACATTTCTATGTATTCAAAGCTATTTTGATAGTGGTGGAAATTCCATATTGAACATTTTGAGCTTGTAATATGCAGAAGATCGAATAAACTTGGTTGTACATATTATGTTCTACTTCTGACATGACCTTTTTTAATTTTAAACTGAGAGCACGATGTGTGTGGGTATTATATTTGCGTCCATTATCTTTTATCCATTATGTGTAGTCGTTCACGGTGAAACTGCAAATTCACAAAGTTATCCACACAGTCATTGATGTTTTCAAATAAGGTGCAGAGCATAGCGTTGTATTCGGCTCAAGTTAGGGCAGTGGATATTACTTCAAATCCCACGACTAATTCTGTTGATTCCAAGTACATTATTTTGATTGGAATTGGACTAGTAAAAGAGATATAGAAACAAGGAGAAGTAAGGCAATGCTAAAGGGACACTTATTGCCAATACTTTTTCTTTTCTTTTTTCACTGCTTCTCTTTTCTTTTGCTTATCTCTTCATCAACCCGTACGTACGGCGTTTTACTTACTGGCATACATACAATAGTCTTAGTATTGACTACTCCAAATAGGGTGCGGGCAGACATCTCATGTTTTGTTGAATTCACTTACCGTACATATTTGTTTTGAAGCCGCTCCTACTTTATGCTTGTTATTCAACTTCTCCCTCCATCATATACAAAAGCAGAATTAAAAGAGTCTAATATAGATTAAAATTTATCCGTTTATATTTTGTTTAAAAAATACTGGTTTAGTTAACCTGCAAGAACATTAAACATAAAACTTATTTAAAGACCATATCATCATTAAGCTCTGAAAATCCCATAGATAAGTTGTTACATTTAATCTGTACATATAACTAGGTTTTCACTTTAACTTCAACTACATATTACGAATTTGCGGTATATATTTCCATTGCAGGTTTTCTTGATATCCTAATGCTAGCAATGATCGGTCGTCCGTATAATGTGTTATCTAAACCCATCTTAAAAATCATGTGAGCGCCAGGGCAATGGCAATACTAGAAAGACCATTCTACATTATTGCATCCATGACATGCACATAGTACAGATATAATGCAAAAAAGTTAGGTTGCTTGCAACTGAATGTTAAATCGAAAGAATACTGCCACTTAAGCATTGCTCACAATAGAAAACGAAAAGAGCAATGAAAGAAACTTGCGAATTGGGCTGTTGCTGTTGGATTACGTTGTATGCGCTTTCTATGCGTTTGCATATATAAAACCATACACAGTGACATACTAGGTGTACATCACATATCCAAAAAACTAATATATGTATAACACATAATATGTATGCTTGTAACATTGTACTTAATGCTAGCTTGCACTACCGCAGTGGCAATTCTTTTTTGTGTTTCTCATGTTATTGTGCGTTCATGTTGTAAAGAGAGAGAGAGAAAGAGACAAGACACCAAGAGAGAGAAAACTAAGAAAGAGAAAACATTGCTAACGGCTTAGAAAGCCTCACAAGTGAACTGAACTATTGTGGAACCTCCACAACGGAAAGGATTTGAGATCTTCTTTCCTTGTTCCCCTTTCATATGATAGGTTCAATGGATGGTATCACTGGTGAGAATCTTAAAAGAAGAAGAAAATTTTATGAAACGAGTGCCGCACTCACAACCATTTCTCTACCATTCTGTATTATATTCCAGGACGATTTTTTGTGCGCTTTTACTCTTTAGATAGAGAGAGCTGAAAGCTGCATGGGGCCTCATCGTAACTCTCTATTGACTTGGCAAGAGCACATTATACCCAAGACTTCGGATACTTTTCAAATGTTTCTTGTGTAATGTGTATAGTTATGCATTCATACATTTTCGTATCACACAAGAATCATCAGCAGATGGGTGCACGGATCCCTGGATCGTCATGTGAGAAGTATGTATTTACTATGCATAACTTGGCGTAGAGAGGCGCGCTTCTTCTCAGTCTTTTTAACAGTTGAGATAGAACACAAAGCGATTGAATCGTTGATCGACCTCGTTTTCAAAGCTATCTTTTAGTCTTTTTCTTTCTCTCCAACACAAGATTCATGCAATATCTTTACAAAATGTACAGGGGGAATGAATAGCATACAAGTATTGGACTGAATGAATGCATAATCAAGTTCAGGACTGTAAATATGTAGTAGTAGTACAGGCCTACCATGTGCTTAGTTCATTGTCTCATGAAAACTCGCATTATAACTTTGTTAACGTAATGGGCAATGTTTTGCTTACACACACATTGACTGTTGTCAACACACATACACTTTTAAAAGCTATTGCATGCAAGATCTTTTTTTGTCACGCCAAAAGAACTGATTGTAAGTCAAACACAGTGTCTTGAAGACATAGTCGCAAGCTTGATGATGATGATAGTTTTGACGGGAATGATTGATCCTGGTCCGTTTTCATGCGATATCACCGTCATCTGCATCGCACCATTAGATGTTCCTCTATATAAATACTAACGTAAAGAAATGCACATTTACGTCATATCTATATCAATCACTGGTGTCAGACTTTCACCATGGAAAGCACCAACACCGTCAGTGATCTATAGCTACAGGAAGGTCATCAGCATCACACAACAGTTCAATATTTGACTCCACTCTCCATTTACTCTCTGTCGACACATTTGGTTCCTCTATTGTTCTATTTCCTCTCCTACTATGGTCTGCTTTACAGACTGTGGGATATTTCTCCTTGGACGAAAAGCTGCACTTGGGCCATTAACAAAAAAAAACCTGTATGAGTATACAACAAGTCACCCATCAAAACACATATCAAAACTTGAACTTCATATATGATTAGACCAAGGAGACTCCTTCACGATATGTTTTTCTAAATTTCTTTCTTACTTTATTTTCGTGACGAACATTATGACCAGTTTTGGGTTGTGCTATGAAGCGCGAGGAAGCTTTCACTCATTTTTTCTTCATCTTCACCTTCTGTGCCTGCTCATAGGACGCTCAGGAAAGGAATTCTAATAAAAGCTAAGACTTGCACGGTGGAATAACTGAACAGACCAAGTCGTCGCAGGTGGTACATCCGTCTATCTGCTTCTTCTCCTGTTCCACTTGGAAATGACGAAAATGATGATGGAAATATGTAACTGCTCATGTATGAAGCTCATATCTTCTCATGTAACAGTGTACATAGATTATTACTACCAAGTGTAGAAAAATATGTTATATTATACTTGTCAGTATGTATTGACTATCTCAACTCATGGAGAAAAAAAAACTTTGTCAAAAGTTGAGAGGAAAGAATCAAAACTAAAGTTGTACGACTACTGCTATCTTCCTGCCAGTACTGATGTTGCTGTCACTTGATATTATCTAACGCTACCGAGTGGCCAATTGCTTTGTCTACTTCGATTCTCTCAGTTTGTTCTATTCTGACAGCGTGTGTGCGTGCATGATAGTAATCCGGGATAGTGGTGTGTGTGTGTGTAGAGCAGCTCTTTTCAAATCAAGCCTTTTCTGTTTGAGGTCACTAATGTCACCTGTGAGAATTTTTCTTGTACGTACATCAGTAGAAATGGTTTTCCCTTTAGTTTACCAGAATGATGGTAGCATAGCTCAAGGGCTCCATTATTCAGGCCACAACTAAATCTATGAAAGTGAATGTCATAATATGGTGTATACCAAACTACCAAAGCACTTGACCTTTTCTCAATATTACTTTCTCTTCACTTGAACATGTGTACATCTGGATATTGGGCTTGGCTTAACGTTACTTACTGCATATGGATAGCATTAGAGGCAAAATGGTATTGTTTGGCTTACGTACAAATTGTCATAATATGTTATATGCCTACCTACTGCGTTCCAATATAAATACTTGAACAAGACAATGAATTCCTTTATATAACAATAGCTGTTTGGAGGCCCAACCCTAAATAAAAGTGTTTTGAAGATACATGGTATTGCTACAGTACTTTTTGCTGTACGGCATAAAGACTCGAAACCATTAAGGGTGTAAAATTTGAAGCCAAACGAATGGGATTATGGGGGAAAGTGCTACATTGAATTAATGCACCAACTGGAAAGTACTTTATTTGTTCAAATGCAAAAGATACATCAGTATATTTAAACCTATCAAAAGTAAGCAACTAGGCGAGCTTTATAGTTGCTCCAATAACGCAATTCTACAATGCTGTTTTGAAAAATTATAAAAGGGCAAAAAAGTCGTTGAAAAAGAAATGGTTCACAAGTTACGATCATATTATGATGTATTGATAACCTTATACATGTATGCCCGATTATATTTATACCATTTTCACTTGTATGTAGTCACAAAAAACCGAGAGAAATAACCTTCTAACAAAAATAATCCACAGTGTTCTTTCGTCAGAGGTACACACAAGGGCCAAGGAAGTGATAGTCCATTACTGTTTTGAAATGCTTAGGAACAGTTTTCCATTTCTAAGAAAACTGACGTGGAGTAGGATTGTCCGTTGCTTTTTTAAGATTTTTGGTTAAAGATTGTTACTATACAACCAAAAAAATTTATTAGACTTTTAAGCAAGTGTAATAATATATGTATGTTTATACCTAATGCCAAAGCTACATATATAATATATGACGCATATCAGATTACAGATATTGCACTGCAGGAATTCGTATCTTTTATTTCGCTAGTCAGTCTACTTGTGCGTCTTCCTCTGCACGAAGTGAAATTTCTGCAAGAAGCAATAAAACTTGTGGAGCCTACATATACAGATATAACTTTGTATATAACTGCATACAAGTTGATCTGAAGTGTAAAATACTCTAAGAATATAAATATAGAAAATCTTCTGTGCTTACTTATGTATCGAAAACATTACTAAGGTTTGGTTGAGTTAATCATATACACACAGATTTTAAAAATATACGTATAAGTGTAAGCAGCAGACGACTGACAATGTTTCACATTACATCATAATAAAACGTAATAATAATAACATCACACCATTTGAGTCTAACTTATAAGCACGCACTACTAATATATACTTAGTGAACTATGGCGACAAATGTAGCACTTTCTATCGCACTCGTAGCACAATATAAACCAGTCTTCTTTGCTTTTTCCAGATTAAATGACTTAACTGGAAATAAGAGCTCGCCTGAAATCTTTTCAATCTCTTTATTTTTGTACTGAAAACAGTATATTTTAATGCCTATCACCGTGCATGCATAATAGTATACGAATACAGTGTATGAACATGGTAGGTAAGCATTATAAGTAAGCCAAGTAGGGGCTTGGGAAAGGTACTAAATTCTGACTTTGAAAGAAGTGTCGTCGTTCAACTGAAATAACATTTCATCAACGAATCATAACGACTTCCGTGATTGTAAACCTGTTCACTCCCTTTATAAACTTGGCTTGTCAAATCTTACAAAAATGGGTGGGACTATGAGGAAATGATACAATAAACTGGGGCGAGGTGCATTATAAAGCTTTAAATACTTTACATATATAACATTTTACTTAGGAAAACATCAACTTTCTAACTCATTCATAGTATTCATACGACATACGCTACTTTCCTTCTATTGTCGCTTTCCATTTTCTTTTTTCGTTTGCAAATCATATAATATGAGCATGTAATGCACTACGCGACTTTCTATTTCACACATGCGATATACGATACCTGACGCCATGTACTTAAGCAGTTTGCTTTATCTCAATATTCACATGAAATATACGACGATTTGCAGGAACGACTTTTTCAAAGGTAATCCGACACATTTTTAGGTGACTGAAGATATTCATCTCTGAAGGTGTTCAATGGCGAGTAAGGATTGAATTGGAATTTTACTTTAACCCTTTAACCTTAATGCTCACAGAACCATTGTCGAATGTCATTTTCGAGGTTTTCTTTTTGGCTTACATAATGCGACTTTCCGTTTTGTGTGTAACTATATATATCATCAGGATTTACTCGATTCTTTTATATACTCGAAATTCGATGAAAAATCACAAGTAAAATTACGTATTCCCTTTTCCAGGATTAACTTGGAGTGCTTGATAAAAATTGCAGGTTCTAAAACCTGGATTGTTTGAGCTTTTCAAGTTAGGGACGGCAGCATCACAGCAGTGCAATGCTAGTCTAAAGAACACATAAAAGTGATATACATAACCATTAAGCTCACAAAATGACATGAAAATTGTTACAGAAAAAACTTTGTAATTGTTAGTAACATTTTTACTTTTCCTTACATTAATGCATTTTTGCAAAAAAAATGTTCCTAAATGTTTTTTGAAATCATTTTAAAATCACCTAATACATGTTTTTTTCAGAAAAAAAAACACAGGATAATGCATAAACTATTTACTGTGTATCCCGCTCATGGATATTTATATGCTTGCTTAGGGAATAGTCTTATTCTGAATATACATAGCAAAGATATGCAAAAAAGTTTTCTGGAGTGAGAAAAATACCTGACCAGAATTTTTCCAGGTAAGTATAGCATATCCAGACCCTAGCTAATAAGTATGGAAATTTTTTAGCATCTTCAGTCTGAAAGTTAAAATGCTACACTTTTTTTCGCGCAAAATATAGGTTATTGTTCATGTGAATACAAACACGTACAAAGTCTTAAAGATAGAAATAACGAACATTTGCTTTTTCCTATACAATATGAAATTCATGCATGCATTACTTTATTTAAACAGATATACTGTTTGGAAAATGTATGTAAAAGGACGACCAAATCTTATTTTGTAAAGTTGTCTCTGAGCAAAACTCCATATGTACACTTTCTTCACCTGATCTTTTCATCCAAATAAGGGAATCGAGTCGGGTGTGCGCAATACCAGATAGCCCGATGACTGCACCACTATAACTTTCACCATCAGTTGGAGTAGAGAAAGTGCATACAGGGATTATATATATACACCAAGCTATAATGCAATATTGCAATATATCTCTTTTAACAAGTTTCTTTCCTTACATAATGTGAAAATATTGGCTTTTGTTGTGTTATCCTGTTGTTTCCCTCACGTGTGCATGATGAGAAAGTAGATTCCGCGTGTGTTTTTATATCCACTTTCTTGCTGGGTTGCTCTTACTGACTTACAAACAGAGAGCAGACACACACACATATACACTTACGATTTTCTTTTTTTACCAACAAGAAAGGAAAACTTTATGTGCGATTTACTGCAATGTGTCGTTACTTCAAAAAAAGTGGAAAACGGATTGAGAAAATGTGAGTAAAAAATAAAGTAGGTCGGTAGTATATCTAGTCTCCTGTACCATCCATTCATGCATACTTACGATTGTAGACTTTATGCTGCAAATGGAATTCATAATGCGTTACGACGATTATGACGGGACCGATACACTACTACTCCAGAAATAACACTACATGCTTACTAAAACGTTGTTCGCCGTGTGTGTTTCATAATTCCTTCATTGCATAGTGATTTGCGTATAAACTATTAATTCTACTAGCGTGGTTTTCCCCCAAGAAAACGTGTTGATTTATTGTAATGCAAAGGAGACTCTTCTATAATCATCATTACCATCTGCTGCGTCGTCCTTTTTTTTCAGAAAGAAGCACTGGCAGTTGTGAGACGAGCATGATATAAACCTGTTATACAAATTCGGGTTTATCTCAGTCTGTGCAAGAGGGAAAACAAAAGTACCCGGAATTTCGTATGAAATTGGATACGATTCTTGTAGAGCTAAGCTGTTTAAAATGCTCCCTCTCAGTTTGAGCGCAAAAATTGTTTCATCTTTCTTTTTCATCCTATATTGGATTCCTCAGGTTAATTCTGGCATGGGTTTAATGTAACTTTCATAGTGAGTAGGTTTTCGTTTTCAGGTCAAAAGGAAATAAATTGGAAATTCCACTTTTGGTTGCACTTCTTGCATTGACAGTTCTTTTAAGCAGACATAAGAAGAACTTGAGACGTGAGGTGACCTTAGAACTGTTTTTAATTCGAGGAAAGTACCCATCTCCGTGGATGCTTTAACGTACAAATGTAGATTTCAAAAGAAACCTTTTGAAAAAAAATTTGTTGCTTCACACTTCACTTGCAAACTGGAGTTTTGGTAAGAGCAATTAGAATAGTAAAAAAATTACAGTTTAATCACTTTGCCACACCGCACACGTTAATCGTGACATGAATAACTACATTACTATTTTTTCCTTGAAGAAAATTGCCATTTGAGAAACCCTTTTTAATGTCCTTTGTTTAAATGCCTTGCGTTTGTTAAGTTTTTCAAATGCAAGGAAACGCTCTTAGTTTTTCTTCAATATGAAAGAGTCCCTAGTTATTTGTTCGGAAAGTAACATTTTGTTAGAGATGATTTTTTAAACTTGATCGCACTGAAAATTTTTTGACTCTGGCTTGATATTTCTTTATATTGACACCAAAATGCAGTAGCTCATCAAACTCTATTAGCCTGCTTTCTAAAGCTTTTTGTTTCCGTTATACTTTAACAAAATAAATCCAAAATCAGTTTAACTTCCGTATTTAGTAGAAGGAAAACTCGGATATTCTATTTGCCACTCATAAAAGTTCAACTGGCTAAACTCGTTTTATTTTACACTTACGTAAGCAAGCTAGTTTAGGTGAAAGTTACATTGTATGCTCGAAACAAATTTAAAAGTATTCTTTTTAACATAAACTGATGTTCTAGCCTGTTAGTTTTCTAAACTTTCTAATCATATTTAGATGCACACTGGATACAAGTATACACGTGTCTACCTAAGACGAAAATAGAAGCGTGTCCTATGGAAGGCTTAGGATGTACCCGTAAGCGACAGAACACAATACGATCACCTAGTATAAGATTGACGGACATGTGAAAGACTACCGTAATATGTTGTTACCTTGAGTGACAGGTAGATTAACTTCAGTTATTTGACTAAGCTTGACTACATGAACATTTATGTTGGTAGTTTTATCTTTTCATTTACCATTTAGTGCCTTAAATTAGAGCATCTTAAAATTAAGTAAGGCATAAAGTACTGTCTGTCAATACATACTTTAAAGACTTCAGTTGCCATGTTATTAATTACCAGCAGCCGCGTATCTAGAAATACTTGCACAAATGCTTCACCATTGAATATTGTGTTTAAAATTTTTATGTGGCTTGCGGCATTTCTTTTCTAAATTGACGTATTAAACTTATGCTTGGATGTTTACTTTTGCGCAACACTTAACCCCTAAATTTTAATGTGATTTTGAATAGCTAAAGTCTTAATAGATTACGCTTTGTTGTGAAATCTTATGTGCTAACGTTAAGCATAATTACTATCCCAAAGTATTCCACCCCCCAACCCATGACTGTCCTCCGAAAAACAT
>JAHZNG010001983.1:0-14069 GCA_027744375.1 Orchesellides sinensis | reverse complement strand
ACATGAGAAGTAGTACTACGTGCACCAGCAGCACCATCACGCTTGAAAAAAGGTGTCATGAAAATTGGAACTCGTTGAAACTAGGAACACACACAAAAAAAGACCATCATCCTGATACTAAACTGCTCTCCTTTAACCAAAGCATCATTATAAAATACTGTGAATGCAGAAGAGAAAGTAAAAAAATTTTCCAAAGGGTTTTTGGCTCGGAATATGTGAAGGTGCTCTTATTTTGTGGATAAAATATATAAAACACAAATGACACATGTTTTTGTAATAATCAACGTACCCGAAAGAGAAAATAACCCTTTTTTACTTTTGTCCCGGGAACATTGGCAATATATTTTGAATGAGTCGATGAATGTGTGCTAAGTTTACTGCTTAAAAGAATACTTTCCCTTTTTTTAGTTCCATTTGCTTTACGAGCGGAAAGCTATGTCATCTAAATAAAAGTTGACGGCCAAGCAACGGCTATTCGATTCCATACGTACTTTCTCCAAGGGTGAAAGTCACGAAGTGAAAGAGGGAACCCTTTTTACTAATGTAATCAACAGGAACAAAGAACGTGTGTGTACGTGTGAGTGTCGGTTTCCAAAGACCGGGTCTTAAAATGACAGGATAAGGGATCAGTATTGTTATATAAATATATACACACCTTTATAAAAGATTGGATCTCCCTTACACAATTTTCATCTTTTGGGAGGAACAATACCTTTTCCAGGATGTGATCAGGGTACCTAGATTAGAACAACACAGATCATCGCTCTTTTGGGACTTTTGGATGGTGTTCTCTCATTTCCTTCTTTCTCCCTCAACTGAAAAGTGAGCCATTATCAGTTTTCCAACTGACTGACTGACTGTTGTTTCTCTCCTTCCTTCCCGTTTTGGAGGAAACAACAAGGCCGGAAGGCTATTTTGAGTTGAATGGGTTTTTACACCTAGTTAACTTCCAGCGACAGTCGTAATCATTAAATTGCCTGTCGTTCGCACTGTTTATGACTGGGTGCGATACGTAGAATCGAAAAGTAAGAATGGGTTAAGCTTTTGTAGTGTAATATGACATGTTTCGGCTGTTCTCACGTAAATTTCAGAGTTGGTCAATTATTGAGTGAGGTTATAGCTAAACTAAATTTTTTAAATATATTGATGTCCTACTGAAGTATAGATCATCGTTGACCTCAATCATCAGTTCAGTTAGGTCGCGAAATTTCGATTGGTTATTTCCAGGCAAAAAATTTCCAAATATTTAATAAGATAACCAATGATCCATTATTTTTAATCTGTATCCTGATAGACAGACATACAACAACGCAGCTCACCATAGAAATGGGGTTTAAATGCGTATTGGTTAGGTTTGGTTGGCAGTTTTATTGAGAAAGATAGCCACAAGAAACTAGAATGATTTTTTACAAGAGACATTTGGTTTGTGATTCTAAAACTGATGTCTCTCCTTTCTCAACGTCACTCCCATTCTCCATTTTGACTTTTCCCTGAGCTAAAAGAACTTATTTTTTTATCTAAAACCCTTCACATCATGTTATGTTGGGTTACACACGCACACAACTATAGAGAAAGCAGTAGTTAAAGAACTACCTATATATTCCTGCGAAAAGGGGAATAAAAGGCAGAGAAGCCACAAAAAGAGAAAGCAGCGGAGAAAGTCTTCTTGTTTGGAAGATTGTGTGAACTGCTGGAAGGAAAATAAAAAACCATATGGAGGAGCAAGTGAAAAGAAAAAGATTTAGCCTGCCGATAATATAATACGACAGGGTAATAAAGAGAAGAATGTGTGGTAAAACTTTCTTTCTTGCATAAAGCTACATTGCATGTATAACACACACTCTGTGCTTTCTCTTATTATTCTAGAGTGAAGTTGAGTAATTAGATGAAAACACAAAGGGTGATAATACCCAATAACAAATAAAAAACCAAGTAAAGTGAAATCTGCATAGGGGAAATGTAGGCATTTCTTCGCATTTACTGATATTTTCTACAACATCCAAAAAAATATCGTTATAACCACCCAGGGAATTCTTAATGAATTCTTTTCATCAACAAAGGACTACTATAGCACAGCATGAAAGTGTGTTTTTGCACATTACATTTCCGTTAAATTAAATAGGGAAAGGTAGTAAATATATGGAGAAAGCTAGTTTATATTGATTTCAATTTGAATACATTATTTGTGCCATTCGTTTGCTGATTTATTTGAGCGATAGTGAAATCATCAAGACAGGCATAAAAAGTATATGTAAGACCAAGTTAAGGTTATTCATAGAAATGCAAGAAGGCAAAACAATACGTAGATAAGTAAGATGCTCGAAATTTTTTGGAGGCAGACAGAATCGGAGATAAATGTGATTAGCTGAAAAAGACTTGTGTATCATCATCACATATATGGTGGTCGTCGTGCGCACCACTTTCACCGCTTTCTCCTTTTCCTTAACAGATGTTTATGCGATTTCATTAGAGCTACATGGAGAATTGTGGTGATGCGCTAAGGCATATGATTTTTATGTGTCGCTATGTACTTTCCGTATGTATTTTTGTAAGAAAAAGATTTTGCTTGGATTCTCAGCCCTTAAGCCACCTTTACTTTCTCCCCTGGAAATCTTCTTAGGATTTTTATCGGGTGATATTATGTTTGTAGTATGATTTGTGTACACAAAAGCATTCTCTTTTTATTTATCAGGTTAAAGAATTTATACGGTAGCCTATACCACGTCATGCCAGTATTTTTATTGAGAGAAAGACCCCAAGAATTTTCTGAACAAGTTTATCATCCAAGAAAAAACAAGCACAGCTTGAGAGAGTATGAGCTTTATTTTATTTGCCCTTATTCCCTTCCCTCCTCGTGTCACTCCTCCACTTGATTTTATTCTAGGCTTGTCTTTCAACAGCGGCAATGTGTATCTTAGGATCCATCACATTGCATTATCCTTATGAACACAATAATGTTTTATGTAGTGTGTCTTTTGTTCGGGTTTTGGGTGCTCAGATGGTAAATTCGTCTGGTATTCTTTGTTTCTTTTTTATTTTCACTTGAGTGAAAGCTGTTGCTCCTTTCACTAATGTGAGAAGATCACGAATAAAGGATAATAAGTAGTTTAGGATGAGTTGTACACAGGTTCTATTATGAAATGACACGAATGCATTCAGTATATTTCATGCGATGATGCATTTAGGTAAGCTTGAATAGACAGAAACAGAATAGGGAGAGATGTTTCATGATAATAATAAGAAGACAATAATGTCCCAGAATAAACATAAAACATAGGATATGGAAGAAGATTAGTTTACAAAATACACGCAGCAGACATTTACATGCCTAAAAATAAAATAGGGGAAAAATAGAATATGATGATCACCTGGACTGACACGAGCTCAAACCCTGGTTATTATATTCATTGGATTTTTATGCGCTTGCATGCTAAAAGTTGGTACTACGCATATAAATCAAAACTTTATCCTTGTTTAGCTGTAACGTAAACAGATGAGAAAGTGTATATAGGCCTCATTATTTTCCCGTTGAAAAATAAAATAAAAGTAAAGGTGAAAGTTGGTAAATACGCTTGGAAAGACGGGGGTAAGCAAAGGGGGGAAAGGAAAAAGCTTTGTGTAAACATAGCATAAAAATAGATAAGGATGTATATGCTTATGATATGGATTGAGTAAATATGTATAACGTGAGAGGGAGTGGAAAGTTTTTTGATCCGACTCAGATTTACTTTCATCTTGTGATTTTTGGTGGAAAACAAGCTTTTACTTTGTACATGATACAGAATGTGTATATAATCCGGTGAGAGAAACAGTATAAATGATAAAAAGATGTGGATCACGTTTATCAAAAACAGATTTAGCCTAACATCAGGATGGAACTAGGTTTGCTTTGTGTAAATCTCTTGTAAGGCTAGCTTGGATATTTGGTTGAATCCGACTAGCTATATTTTAGATGAGGATAAACATAATAAGTGGAAAGTGGAGTGATTCAAAAGATCATCGTACGCTATTTAGAGTCATCCTTCAAAGGAACAATGCGCAGCCGTTTTTATTTGTACGTAGTATATTTAAAAATCCAGTATTTTGGTTTTTTGGTCTTTTACTAATTTTTAAAAGCTGTTTCGTTTAATTTCTTTTGTAATAAAGTAGTTGTTTCTGCAGATATCTCAGTTGGACCAAATGTCGGCAGTGAAACAGATTTTGTCATAATAAAGCCGTACTTCAGTTTAAGTTGTAATAAGCCGTCGATAAAATATTGACTATTGAATTGGTGGTATTGCTATCAATTAGATTCGAGGTGCAGTAGTTTCCCAGTACAATGAAAAAATGCAAGATTTTGATGTATTCACATTGCCTTATAGATTACAACGTAACTTTGCATAATCCGAATTTCTCATTGAACGATGAATACTTAATAAGTTAACGTAAATTGTAACGATAACTCTTCATATAAATGGATGTGTTATCGACAACATTAGGTTATCGAGTCAGAAGGAATTAAGGGTTATTGAAAAACATGTTTTATATTTAAGGAATGATCAAGAGGAAACACTTCCAGTCAAAATTAGTTAACTGAGGAAAATTAAATAGCTCTTCATTAATTTTTGTATTTCTAACAATACTTGAGTGGTATTTTACATAATATACAAGCACGAAGTTCATTTTGTAAAACAAAAGTAGAGTATGCAAATAAGTTATTTGTACAAATCAGAATCAAATGTTTAATGAGCGTTGCTTTTCCCTTCAACTTGCACTTTACACAAAGAAAAGTGGATATTTATTTTAATACAACGCATCCTTAAGTTTGTTAAATGAGAGAAAGTCCTCCATTCAGCCGGCATTTAGGCCCGAGGATATTTTGTTTTGTAACGTTTCTCATTTTGTAATGCAATTTCTTCATCTTTCTCTCAGTCAAAGTACATTGATAAAAAGTTTTTTTCAACTTTCTAACTTACTTTTTGTCTTCCACATAAAAATACGCATGTATCATGTTCCTAACAGCATTAACAATACAAAGGAAGTTTCATGTACACGAAATTTGTTTATAATTTGTACTTGTAGCATCTACTATCATGTACTTTTTGTTTATTCCCGGAATGCTCGCATTTCCTCATGCGTCACATCTATAAATATGTTCCTTTTGTGGAGAAAGTAAATAATTTTTAAATGAATAGTTTTTTTTACAAAACAACAAGTAGGAAAACGCGTATTTTGACATCTTGCATCTATTTCACCCCAAGATGATTTCAATTGGTTCGTAATTTAATACACGGTTATATAGGTACACAACTTGTTCAGTGTTTCTTTGTGTTTGTTCCATAATATCAGACAAGTAAATCTTCTTGATCTCTTCTCACACTGGTATAGAGTTTAGAGCAAAAAGCTAATTGAACGAAATGATCATATGTATACTTCAAACATGGAAATCGCATAACTGTTTATTTTCGCAGTACTTCTTTTGAAAAACATGTCATATATTATCTTCAGGCAGTCGAAATTGTTCCTAAATAGCATAAAATTGACTTGCAAAGTAAATATCGTCCAACTTTTGTGAATAACATCATGCATACCTTTAACTGACGAAAGTTATTCCTAAAAACTTTCCTTATCAAAAACATGCACCATATCCAATCTTACAACACGGTACCGTTTTAATTTGTGTATAACATGCATTCATACCAACTTCTTCGTTTATACTTATAATCCTTGCAAATTTATGTCTCTTCTGACTTCATTAAAATTCAACATGAAAAGGAACTCTCTTGTATTTTACATATCTTCTTCTTGTCCACATGCATATTCATAAAGATAAAAACTTTCTCCGTGTACAATTTAAATACAACACTTTCTCAGCTAATAAATACAGTTATACTTATATGATTTTCCTTTATTAAATCGTAGACGTAACCAAACTGTTTCAGATCTACATCACCTATTACGTAATTTTTCAATATACCATAAATGTATGTCATATTAAAACATATTCAACCCAACTACCAATCCATTCCTATGTCCCTTCCTCCGCTACTTTTCTTCTTTCAAGTGAAAGTTTACATTTCAAAGAGGTACACTTTAAAAGCACTTGAGCGATTTTGAAAGTTACCCGTGAAAAAAAAAACGCTAAATAATACTTGAGCGATTTTGAAAGTTACCCGTGAAAAAAAAACGCTAAATAAACTTTTACATGATGAATGAAGAAGAAAGAGAGAAAGAGCACACATAAAACTACTAAATTGCTGAATAAAAGTAGCTCTCGAAAATCCCATTCAGAGTGTCGACAGCACTAAAACCCCAGTTGAGAAACCCTCTCGGCCTACATTTTTGCGCATTTAATAATTTCCGTAGTTGCAAAACTCATTTAATTTATATTGCGAGATACACATGATGGTTTTTGAACCTCAAAGTAGAAAGTTAACATGCTTTTGTCTTATTATACCAAAAGATGCATAATATAATGAACAATTTCATCCTAACTTCCTCCCATCATCTTTTAAAATCATAATAAAAGCTCATTTAAATTACATTTGTATATTCATCTTGCTTCTTCACAATAATGGAATTTTAGAATTTTACAAGTGTAATTTTATTCTAAAATATTTTATACTACAGGAAACTAAAAAACGACAATAATATTGAAGGAAAAGGTATATACCTGAAATTAGTTCTTATTCTTCCGTGAATACATAATATGCCCATCCATGCGTGCACCTGAAAGAAGCAAAAATCTAGAAAATAATTTACTACGTTTTGAATCCAGCCACCCATCCGATTATTCCTTTCTCTTCCAGATATTTCATTTATTTATGCATGCATTCATTTCTATTCTTCCCCATGTAAAAACGGAAGTTAATCAAATCATTCTATATGTACTACACAGTTAAGGGTTAAAAAAGGTAATAAAATAAGGGCAAAGCTAAAAATTCCCCGTGTGCCCTACTGAGCTTTCTCCTTTTGTTTTGGTTAAATGTGGTGAACAGGGTAAAAAGTCAAAATGAATTTTTGGGTTGAAGAAGAAAGAAAGAGAAAGTTGTAGAAACTGCCTCCAACCACAGTAATCTTGCTCGGTGTGTCCTCCAGCACACAAAATTGTAATCACACTTGTACGCTCATATATGAGCATGTCTTTCGTTATGTATTACCATGTGTGTGGTCTTATGCGCTCCTTTCTAGACCTCTCTCAATAAAAGTGTGGTTTTGACAAAGAGAGCTCTCTTCTCTTCTCTGACCTCATTTACGTGAGTACTGCTGAAAAAATGAAGGCAACTCTCAGACAGTTCCAAAAAACACTCGTTTGTTTCACTTGAACAAAAAAATCTATTTTCTCTTTTCTTTTGTTTCAACTGAAAAATAGAAAGTGAGAAAAGAATTAATGGGAAAAATATTCTCAGGAGGAAATTGATTTGCAGAGTAGTCAAAGACGAAGAAGCTATACCCTGTTTGATTATTCAATCACCTGAATTGATAAGGCATCCACGAATATCAATTCCATCAGCAAATTATACATATCATCATCTGTAGCTGAAATTTGTCTTAGCATCAACCTTCAAACTGGTGTCATTCCAGAAACTAGACCAATTTTCACCAGTCTTCTTGTGCTGGTCCATCATCGGTTGTCGCTGCTACAATTCCTTCTGCTATCTGATCAGCTCGGCTGGTTATCTTGGGTTATGTCGTTGGATTGGATGGTCTACAAGTGCTGAGTTCCTGATGAGCCAGAGACCCCTGCCTAAGACGTCATCACTCTCGTCCAAACAAGTGTCACGATTACATCGCCGACATGACAGTGATCAGGATGAGAAAACTGCACAATTTATAAGGGTGAGTTTGGGTTTTTATAGCGTTTGGCACGCATTTTATTTGTTTTACATCCAAATCGGATGTTCTTGGTTATTAAAGCATAAGGTACAAAATTAGGGCTTTCGCAATAACTTTTGTTATGACCGACTAAAAACGGTGAAAGTGTTTCAAAATTGTGGTATGACAAATATAGTCAAAACTTATGAAAAGGATTTGTAACTTAAAACCTTTCGAAATTTAAGTATTAACCCTTTCATGTTATATACATCCTCAAATATGAAATATGATAAACTCATTTTGTGTCCTTATTTCTCGCTGTGACAAACAGAATTAAACCCGGAAGCCCTCTATTTACTTGTTACGTATTAATCCAAGCTAATTTTAATTCAATCGTGGCATCCATGGGTTAATATGGGTTATGTGTTAAGTTGCGTGTGAATCTATATGTGTGCGTGTCTTTCTCCAAAAACCAAACATGCATGCCCAAAAGCAATTTCAAACAACTAAGCAAGTGTTTTATCAATGTCTACTCAATCCTCAAAAACCCCATCATAACATAATATTTGAGTGTTTTCATCTAACTTAATGTAGTCCCACAGGAAACCAGAAAAATGACATAGGGCATCGCTTTTAAAATGAGATTCTGTCATCCATACCATTTCCAACACATATAATATTATTTACTATGCCACATGTGTCACAGGAGGAATGCAGGAAGTGCTGAGCACAAACCGATCTCATAGATCATATTGTGGTCACATAATACGGATTTGAATGTAAATATCCAAAAGTATTTAAAACCGAAAGTTGCTTTGTCACTTCCGGCATGTCTTTCAATATTAAAACGTTCTTTCTATCTTATCATTTGATAACTTCTACCATACGACGCATTGTCCCAAGTCACTTGCCATATGAATTTTAAATAAGCTGATAAAAAATATTGAATCTTTAAGTGTCATCTTCAATTTGATTAGAATTCATGACTAATCATCTCATACCATGTCTCAAATAATTTGCAAACTTTTTGTCTCACTCATAAAGACAAATATGTTGCACGAAGGCATGCATACTTAATGCGATGTTCACATGATAGCCGTCTTTCAAAAGAGAATTTCGTTGAAGAAGATATGGATCCGAAGTTCATCCTCCATTCTTCACATATTATGTTCGTGAGTGTTTTAGAAGAGATGCTCCACATATTTTTTTTATCCTTTCTAAAAAAGTTTCAGCTGAAAGGATTGCAATATACGTTACTTTAAATGAATACCGACAGATCATAACATGCACGCATGCATGCATGCATATTATTGCTTTTTTCCCTACTGAAGAAGAACAAGATGATGAAATGTTTACAAAATATTGTCAAAACGAAAAGTGGAAAGGAGAGTGGATGAAAATTGAAACAGTTTTCTTGCTACTTTATTGCTTCACAGTTTTTTTATTCAGATTCCTATACAAATCTAGGTACTTTAAAAATATATGGTAGAAGGATGAGATAAGTCAAAAGAAAGAAAAACAAATCTTTGGTATTGAATCTAGTGTTAACTTTGCTGTTGAGTATTTTTAAATTATAAACTGAGCAGATATACACGTAGTCCATGTATATTTCCGGTTTTTCCTTGCATGCACTTTATTTATGAGAATTTCAAAAACTCTACGAAAAACTTAAGGTATGTCACAATACTGTGCAGTTCAAACGGTCTCGAAAGGAATGTTTTAAGGAGATATGCGGCACTGTGTGTGTAGATCATGGTTAGTCTCCAGAATTCGCAACAAAATGGATTATACCTGAAACACGGATGAAAACAATTTATGCTGTCTGATAATTTGAAACCCATCTTGATACTTTTAATTCAGTATTCATCTAATTTGCAGGTTTTATGAACGCACACTTTTGGAATTGCATAATTTCTCGTGGTAGCATGGCTTAGCTGCGTAGTGACATTTTATCCATAAGGCCTTCTAGAAATATTCTCTCTTCCAGTTGTTAACGAACTTACTAGTTTTGTATCTCTGCTATAAAGACGAAAATACAAAGCATCCCAGGTTTTATTCAATACACATAATAATAATGAAAGCTTACTGAACCATGATACAGAGTTCCTTCCTTTTGTCATATTTTCTTCCTTTTATCCCGTAGTTCTTGTAATCAAAGCCACAGCAGCAGCCTTACTCACTAACAGCCTTGTTGTTATCATCCTCAGCCTAACTTTTCCCATAGTCATCATTTCACAGTTTTCCTAGAATTTCCCAGGCAATGCTCGAAAGGCTTGGGTGTGTTTCTGACAGATTGTGAATTGCAATTCAGCATCCGGATTGCCAGAAACCTGCGAGATAAGAACAATGCAGGAGAGCAGTAGCAGCCAATAACACATTATGGGTGTATACCGATTTAGAGGTATATTAAAACATATTCCAGTTTTGCATTATTTTATACTAAATTCCACCGCATGTTTTGCACATTACGTATTCATATTGTTGTAAGTCATAATCATCACAAAACCTATTGTCTTTTACAACATCATCAAAATTTTGAAATGAGCTTTTGTTCCCAAAATAAAGAACATGTTCTAGTTTTCAGTCAATTTTACTTAAGGCACAAACCTGAAGCTTTAGAATATATTAATTACAGTTAGTAATTAATATAATATTTCATTTTACCCTCATGCATAAATTATACAGTTGATTTATCCCACAATACTCATTGTTTTGAAACGTGTTAACTCAACTACTTATCATACGTGCTAAAAAATCATAAAGCCACGCCGTAATACAAGCATGTTCATATTTTATTGGCAAAATACTCACTGAAAAACTCCCATTTACCTCATTTCGCTGTGTAAAACTATGACCAAAACCGTGCGATCCCTGATCTCATCTCTCATTTAAATCCATTTCATCCATCCTTACAACCCATATATTTTTTGTTTTTTAGTTATTACTCAGCAAGTGCAAGTAACCCGTTTCATCTTTTACCGTGTTCATATTACATAACACACATACACACACATCCTCTTTTTTCCATCTGGCGCATTATACATTACAACAATTTAGCATAGTCCTAAAAGCACTAAAAGCCGGATTACAGAACCACATTAGCCATCCTTTGTATATTCATCCTATCCCATATTATTAAACTGACTTATAAAAAATCCTCATGTATTTTCTCCACAATTCTAACTAATAATAACCCTTACACACTTTGCGTATTTTGCTCTCTCTCGTTTTGGGTCGCCAATTTTTGCTCAGTTGCGTCGTTAGATTTTATTTCATATTCAACAGCACATCTAAACCGCTTCATCATCCACAATTTTTTTTATATCTTCTCTCTCTCTCTCCACTCCACATCTCATAAAACACTACGTTGGGCATACAGATTAGAATGAAAAGGAGATCAACCGACCTTTTCTCGCTTGTTACAGCATGAGTCGCCTGACATTACGCCAGCAAATGACGTTATTAAAGGTGAAAAAGGCTCTTTAGGGAGAGAAAAATGGAATTAAGCAGCAGAGCGCAGTAGTGGTGCTAATGGACTGTTCACTTTTTTATTCTTTTTGAACTGAGTAGGTATTACCAATGCTTATATGTATATGTCACACAGCATGGAATAGGGTAATGATCACGCAAGTAATGATCTGAAAGTCAACTGAAGGACATAACAATAACAGTTGCATTGGTTAAAGGGGCAAAGTGAAAAATCTAATTTATTTTAACGAACCAAAGCGAAAAAACAATCATAACAACTGAAGTAGCCTCCTCTCATCTTCCCCATTTCCAGGAATTATCCTTTGTTTTTCACTTTAAGTGTTTTTAGCAAGAAATGACATTAAATATTCGTTTGTTTATGTAAAAAGGCAAATCAAAAGTGGAGAAGGAGAGTGCTCAAGAGGAGTTTAGGTATGCTAAAGTACACATCAATTAAAAGCTTCCTCTTGTAACATCTGCTAAGAGAAAATTTGCTTTACAAAACAAATTGTTAAGATGAAAGCCAAAGCCAAGTAGAATCTAAATACCATCGAGGGTCGGGTGTGCTCAAAATGTTGTTGTTTTGTGTATGCTTAAGAAAAAGTACACAAATGTCAATGACGACATCTTAATGGAAAGGCTAAACAGGAAATTAGTATGCACAACCACGGGTTTCTTAGAGGCTATAAAGAATTTCACCAGATGTTTTGCTGTCACTTATACACACACACATAAGGTAAATGTCAGCGTTTATGGAGACCTAAAGAATCTTCTTGGTCCACATGGAGCTTGGCTGTGAAATGCGTATGTCGAGTGAAGAGCCTCCAACCGATTGGAAATGATATCACATTCGGAATGGAACACCCAAGCTTTGGATGCTCCAAACTGATTCCCAGAACGCCCGACAGATGTGACTTGAGAGCGGGTCGGATTGGGGAAAGTTGGTGGAATACTTTCACTAGTGCTGTGCATGAGCTGCTTTTACTCACAGCGTATGTATCAAAGTCGCTTGCATTATTAGTAGACTTGGAAAGCTGTGATACGCTTGTCATTGTCTTTTTGGCTTTCTTTTTACCAAATAACCCCGGAGAGACCTGCTTTGCATTAGTAATTTGAGTATAATACAAACAATCCCGTAGTATGTATGTGTCGTTTCAAAAGCTACTTGTGGTTACTTTTCTTGAGTGGTGGATGAATGTATGTATGTCTGGCTTGTTCTTGAGAATTTGGTATTCTTAATGCGTTTTTATTTTCTCACGGGTAAAAAGGTCTTTCTTCTTTATTCTTCAGAAATGTATACACACACAATACTTGGATCTTATTTATGTAAAGGAAGTTTAAGTCAGTAGTAGCATTTTAAGAATAGGAGTAGGGTTACTTTTATGCAGATTTAGGCCCTGATCTACTTTATTGTCGAGGGAATGCATTTATTTGAATAAGAAAGTAGATCGGCTTTGTTTGTAGTGACAGAAGGAAATGCATAAGATGAGTGCAATGGTAATATGATTTGGGACAATGCATCTTACAAAACCAGGAATGATATTCATGAAACTTCTTAACTCATTGCAAAACTTAATACGGATATATCAAATTAGGTACCATATGATCTATTTTAAGGATACATTAGTTGGTGCACAAAATAAATCATTTTAATTCGTTGAAAGCTTACATTAAATTTTTTCTATAAAATGAACTTAAATACATTATAACACAAACATATATGACGATTATGCAAATATAATCATGTAATGTTTACCATTACAGCTCATCAAACTGGACGCAGATTTACTGTAAAGTCCATCATTAACTCTAAATATAACCTACCACAAATACAACCATTGCAGCTGAAAAACATTTGAGAAGAACATGGGGATAGCGCGGTTTATTCTTGTAATAAAACTATAACCATTACGTACATCCTATTTAAATATCTTACAAAAATCTACTAACTTAAGCAAGCATTTTCCAAACAAACCAACTCTCTTCATTTATGAGAAACTAACAGCAATAATGAAATGGCTCTTTACTACAAATACAACCATTGCAGCTGAAAAACATTTGAGAAGAACATGGGGATAGCGCGGTTTATTCTTGTAATAAAACTATAACCATTACGTACATCCTATTTAAATATCTGACAAAAATCTACTAACTTAAGCAAGCATTTTCCAAATAAACCAACTCTCTTCATTTATGAGAAACTAACAGCAATAATGAAATGGCTCCGACTAAAATCACATCCATACAATTTGCTCACAACATGGATTTCATTTTAGTATTCACCACAAAAGCTGCTGGTGTATTTTAGTAAACGAGCATGTTGGCATCCTCATTTACGGCGTATTATACCAAAACAAAAACAAAACTCAATTGAAATATCGCTTTTACTAACGACACGATTTATTTCTTGTCATCAGACAATTTCAGATTTCAACTAACTCATTTAGCTCATATTTCGTACACATCCAAAGGCATTCCGCGCTGCTTCATAAAAAAATTCATGCTGTATCATTCATTTTCACAGCCATCCTTGATCGCTTTACGTACACGATAAGTTATGAAACTGTCAGCAGTTCCATTTAAGCGTTTCATAAAAAGATTAATTTTACATCTTGCATTACTACATCGCACGCAGCATATAAAATTTGATAAAGTATCTCTTGGTATATCTGTACATTACTGAGACTCCCTAGATTCCTCTAATTCCATTACTTCTCAGTCTGATGGGATTTTAGACGATCTTACATAAATTAATCTGCAGAAAATATATACTTTTGCTTGGAACACACTTATTCATTTCCTCTCAT
>JAHZNG010001982.1:0-23038 GCA_027744375.1 Orchesellides sinensis | reverse complement strand
ATAATGAAAATTTTTACAGTTCGCGAAAAACATTTCCCAAAACACCACATGATGCTTTAATGTTCCAAACTTTTCTTTCCTTATAAAGGCAATATACGAAACGTTGTTGCATATTTTATTAGCTAATGGCAGTTTACTATTTGGACACTTCCAATTTCCCAGATAAGGAATAAAGTTGTAATTGCAACCGGAATAATTGCACGGTAAACGTCTCCGTCTTCTACAGAGTATTTGACAAGGAGAGTCATAAAATAGCTGCCGTTTTTATGAATATATTATATGACTTTCTCTCCGCAAGGAGCATTTAAGTCATGAAAACACAGACTATTGCGCATATTGTTTTGTGGTTAACGACTCCATCTCAGTATGTAAAAGTAAGTGGGCTGGCAATTCGGCAATAAAATACCTGTGTGCAGTCCTTTTTACTTATGGAATTATTCATATGTTACTAGTATTCTATTGATCGTTGAATAATATGCCATTGGTGGGTTGATAAAACAATATACGTTTCCTGTATCCCATCCTCGATGAACCTAAACAAAGCCACTGCCTTGCAAATTGAACTTTGTAATACCTGGTTAAATCCTTCTTTTCGAAAACAAACCTCGCACAATTCCGGTTGCCGTGTCACATCATCATCATCGGTTCCCGTACCCCATTCACCATTGTACATAAGATAGTGATCACGTGTGCGTGTATACTCGCGTTCCGAATTATAACTCATTCGTATTGTCTCTTTTTGTTAAATACCTAAGTAAACTTTCCAGTTTGTGTGAGTGACTGCGCTGGACTGACATGTGTGGGTTTGGATGCGAATAGCTTTACCATCATTAAGCTTATTAGGTAGGAAATGAGTGGATACCTTTTCACCACGACACGGCATGGCATGTTTAACCACATCTTGATATGTTTAATAGTCTTAAAATGCTGTGACACGAAAAACAAAAGCCCCGCTTGTCTCCCACATCTTGCCATTGTTTAAACGAAGGTATACAACTGCACACCAGCAGCCCTTATTACTTTGTGACCATTTCTTCTTGTCACGTAACACATAGCAGCACCAGACTGACTGGCTTTTACTTGCTAATGCATAAAATTATAAAGCTAGCAAAACGTTGTACCATAGAAGCGAGTGACACCACCGGAAACGTAATAATTGACCATAAGACTAATGAATTATTTACTGATCAATTTTCGTTTCGCTTCGTTTTTAATACTTCGTACAAGTTTGTAAATAAGTGTTCCTCGCTCTGTTTCTACTTCTTTTGTTTCATTCGCACAAGCTTCGACTGAAATGATAGACTTTTGTGTTTTTAGATTCGACTACTTAGCTGAAACCACATTCACCATTATTTTTGGTGACACCAAATTCCTGCTTCCCATTTGTGCGTATGTCACCACGCACAATGATATTATTGTTGTGAACTAACTAGTTAGTTAAAACTAATCTAACAAAGCAGCCATGCAATACTCTAAAATTTTCAACCACAAAGAGTGATATGTCGAGAGTGACATAAAGCTTCCTGGGATTGCTCCAGACAATTTCCCATGTTCTCATATAAAATTTAGCTGTTTTCCCTCCTTCTTTTGTACACGTCTCCTACATAAACTATGTATGTATTATAGAGACTGATCTAGTGTTCTTCCGTTTATCACTAATTTATGCCACAGAGATGTAGCGACATGGTTAACCGACCAAGAGAATCTAGAAAAGACAATGTATACAGAACTTTTCCTTCATGTCAGAAATTACATAATACATAAGCCTATAAAATATACATGTAACCGATTATCTTCTAAAGCACATACCTACACCAATAATACGGCCACCCTATCACATTACAGGGTATTATATGTTTACTGCGTGGGACAAAAGTAGGGTCAAAGGACAGGAGAAAAAAAATCTCCATAATACATAAGAAGCTGAGAGCAAATATAAGCTCCTTTATATAAACTCGACCACCAAAGAAGATTAACCGGTCAACACCAGAGCTCACGTTGAAAGACAGGCGGACATGTATAGTCGGATACTGTACTTATCCGACAGACAGCTAAACAGAAAGACGAAAAAACTTTTTTCCGTTTCCCTTCCAGCAGAAAAAAAGTTTCTTGCTTTTATTTTCACTCTTAAATAAACTTTCTTCAGGAGACTAAGTTTTCACAGTTTTTGCTATATTTGGCACTCACACATTTCCTCTTTTTTCCGTATTCATTTCTTTCACGTACTTCCAGTCTCATCTCTGGTGTTGTCCCTTCGTTTCTCTTAGAAGCTTAATGCTTTTTTCTCACTCAGGCACACACTCTCTCAATTTCCAGAAATGAAATCAAAGCATGCCTGGATCCATTGCCATTGCTAATGATCAGAAACTCATTCAACTGCCAATTACCTAGTGTATGTGTAGGAGAGAGAGTTGGAGATAGTAAAACATGTTCTTCAGAATGAGAAAAATACTTATATGAAATGGTAGTAGGTTTACCATCATCATCATCAAAAGTCGTAGAAATAGAAAAAGAGACAGAGAAGCGTACGGATCTCGTTTGCCGATTGAGATGAGAGTTTTGTATATGTACGTATAGAAAAGAGCTGGTAATGCATTACGGAAATGGAGGTCGATGTCATAAAATAATTCTGAGAGAAGGAAGGAAGCAACTGCGAAAGATCCATACGCACATTACATGGATACTAAACTCAGGAAAATGGAATTGTCTTTGTAGCCAGGCTACACATAAACCTATACGACGATACTACTTACTACTTACGACACAATGATTCCTAGTCTCTCCTCCCATACAAGACTGTACTTTGAAAAAAAGTTTAGCTGACTGCTTGCTTAAGGATTTAAAAGAGTAGGGAAAGAAAGCTTGTGAGTGGAGGAGTTTTTCAGTGAATGAAAGAGAGAAAGTGGGAGAGATGAAGAGAAAGGGTTAATCACATTTAGATTAGATTAGCCTCAAGTCGTATTCTCTGCTTTGTACTATTCTAAGATATAAGTTTAATGTTTTGTAGGCGTACATGAACATGTATGTACTCAAAATATAAAAATACTCGTCCATAAATAGAATGAGTGAATGAATGTCGTGAAAGTTAAGTTGGAGAGAGATGAACATATATTGCGTGTATGCACATAAGACCTATAGGAATAAAAAACAGAAGAGTAGATGAGCTGAACTGAAATTGAAGTGAGTTGGCTTTTAGTCGTAGCCTAGCACAACACAAATACATAAATACATGTGCATACGTATATCTGTTTATATACGCTACTTTCTCCGCTATTCTTTGTAAAGGAATTTTTTCCACAAGTGATATTAGCACTACCACTACTACTACACTTCTGCTGCGGGCTTGGGTTAATTCACTTGACAAAATGAAAGACTGGAGAAAGTAGTAAATAAGTTGGAGAGAGATGAACATATATTGCGTGTATGCACATAAGACCTATAGGAATAAAAAACAGAAGAGTAGATGAGCTGAACTGAAATTGAAGTGAGTTGGCTTTTAGTCTTAGCCTAGCACAACACAAATACATAAATACATGTGCATAGGTATATCTGTTTATATAAGCTACTTTCTCCGCTATTCCTTTTAAAGGAATTCTTTTCCACAAGTGATATTAGCACTACCACTACTACTACACTTCTGCTGCGGGCTTGGGTTAATTCACTTGACAAAATGAAAGACTGGAGAAAGTAGTAAACGAATTAAATCAAGATACGAAGATCCAACACACTCATGAAGAGAAGATAGTGAAAGAAAAAAAGGAGTGAGTTGCGAGAGAATGAAAAGACTGGTAGTAAAAATGGGAATTCTCATAACTTCCCGTCTCCTTACTTTTTCTTTTATATAAATATAAAACACTCTCTGTAAATGCTTAATGTGTTTTAATAGTAAGAACATGGAGCATGTAGTAGTGCATTTAGAATATTACGAGATGAAAGGGATTGAGAGAGAGAGAGAAAGCAAGGCAAGGGTAATGAAATTAAGTCTACTATGGGATATACGGTTTCATTTCATTCCCTGGTTTTGTATATATTATATTATTGCAAATGCCTTCTTACAGCGTACCTAAAGCCGATTGATGATGAACTTTTTAATTTCTCATACTGCTATGCTTATTAAACAATTGAAGGACGAGATAACTTCAGCCAAGTTGTTCATAACATTTTTAATTGCCATTATATTAAATATATTCTGTACATTTAGGTATTCATAGAGTATGCCTTCATTTTTGTACTAGCGAAGTTACCTAGAATCTTGAATGAATATGTATTTACTTTTACTGTTCATAGTCAATATAGCTGAACAAGTCAAGTGATGATAATCGAACGAACCGCTTAGGATTATTCATTCAATCTTCTATCCATATCAGATCGTAGCTACAAATGTTTGCACGAGTGCGCGATATATATTTTCAGATATCTACATGCAAATCAAATTGAAATGTGGTTTTGATGGTAATCAGATGAAACTGTGACAGTTGACTGTTTCCTTCTATTTTTCTTCTTTTTTTTAGACTTGCAATGAAGCGAGTAAAAAGCGAGACTAGTGTTGATAGAATCGAAAAAGGAAAGTTTTTATTTGTTATTCGAATAACAATGACTAAGCTCACACGAAATTCTCTATCTCACTTGCTTACACTTCAGGCAACATACCAAAAATGTAACAAGGGAACCCCCTGTTTATCAATGACAAGTCATTTTATACGTTTTTCTTTCTTTTCTCTTGATAATGTGTTTTTCTCGCATGCAAACGTGTGCTCGACTCCTCAGCATAAAACCGTTTCAGTATTACAAGTACATCTAAATCCTTCTATTTGAACATTTATGTGGATATGTCAATATTGAATTCTCGCTTTATTCCAAAGTGTTTTTCCTTTTCCTTTTATAAGACATGTTTACGGAAATTCCGTTTTCTTGTTTATAAAAGTCCACAAAAGGATTTCTAGATTATCAGCTAACATCATTGAAAAAAACCAGTCAACATGTTCTGTTCATCTTCACATGTGCACATGTATCCCTTCTGATAAAAAACACGGGCTAACGGTAGTGAAAGCCTCCCCGCAAAAATAGAAAAGGCATCCAATTCCCAATGCAAATTCTTGAACACGTTCAAACCCATATGAACAACCTGACTTGACTGTTGCCAAAAAAGAACGAGAGAGAAGAAGTAGTGGCAGCAGCAGACGAAAAGCAGTTACCACCACGTCTTTTCCCACAAATATCTTGACAAGAGAGAGACCACACAATGCTAACATAAAATGGGATGACAACTGGAGCTGACTTTCTTCAAGGGAGCCGTCTGCTTTTTGGTATTTTATGTTGTGTTCTATTGCTAAAGACAAAAGTTACCATCAGCACTCTACTATTTATAAATCTGTTGATGCCATGAGTTTGGAAACCCCAATCCCAATCATATTATCACGTTTATGCATCTAACGGTGCGTGTCTGCGAAAGTCAACTACATTTGTACTTGTACATTGCATTAGCGAAAACATCACTCGTCACTCTAAACGGAAGAAAAATCGAATAGATACATATCCCACCTCCGGTTTTTTTGGTTTCTGCATTCTTTTTTGGCAAAACGACGGAATAAAATATCATCATCCATGTCAGTTGGCAGTACGTTCATGTCTTGAAGGATGGTCTCAAAGGAACAGATGCTGCTTTTACTTCCATTTTACTTTCTATATGCTAAAAAAACTCCCTTAAATCTACTCAACGTGCATTTTTCCCGTTTGGCATTACTTTTTCCACAGATGTCGGCAGGCATGCCATGAAGACTTTGATAGTTTTTTTCTTTATTTCAACATTTATGTGTGGTAATGGTCACAAGGGATGGGCCCATAGATGAGGTTGTGTGAGCGAGTACAAAAATTGAGACTGTACTCTAGCAAGATTTTTTCAATTTCCTGGAGATGAAATTAGGACAGTCGTGTCGTATCTCCAGTTGATGGCATGAATACATATCGTGAGATCCATGAGAAAATCTCACAAACACACATCTGTATAATGCTCCAGTTAGATCGGTCCTGTTGCATACCAGCAAGAAATGTAGTCCCATTTGAAAGATCATCTTGATACAAATACATATGGAAAGATTTTTAAACTTGCGTGGTCGCATGTCATAAGTGAGATACATACTTCCTGTGACTTGACATCATGTCAAACAAATGTCGTTTATGGTCTCGTCAGCGAATTCAAATAGCATGCTAGCTCAAGTACATAAAAAGTACGGCTAACATACAGTTGAAGCGCATACAAAACGTAAGATATTGTAAATTGAAACAAGAGCTGGTGATGGAAAACGAGCCCCTTTTTGAAATCTCATTGCCCCAGCTCATATTTTGTGTTTATTCTTCGACAGACTTGCATTCTCCTTTAATTTCGTGAGGGAGCTTTGCCCTTTTTACTCTTTTGATCTTTTCTTTCAGCAAGCGTATATAACCTGAGACCAAGCATTCGTTTACAACCCTCTGTTCTTTTCCACTGTTTCTCAAATTATCAATATTTTTTCTAAAGAGGGCAAGACAGAAAGGGGTAAGTTTTTAATACTTGCATTATGATTACGTAAACTTGTAAAAGTCAAACCGTAAGTGGCTTTGGAGGGTTACCTTTTTTACAAGTCGATCCTTCTAACTGAATTTTTACCCCTGCCTCCATCATTTCAAATATTCGACGATGCAGAATCTTAACAAAGCGTCTCTAGAGACATTGTGTTGTTTCTGATAACCATATCCTTGCCCATTCGTCCCTTATTCTACTTGTTTTCAAATCAAATTGTATCATAATCTACCAACCCGTAAAAATTGTATGAGCTTTTGCTGTTTTTGACAAGACCATCTTCCTAAAATTGCCTAGGTTGAAACATCATCAGATCAAACTGGTAGTGGAAAACCCTTTTTTAAGATCATAGAGACCGAAAGTCAAAGAATATTCGTTTTCTTTCGTACACTCATAACGTATCATATTCAAGAAGACGACAGACGAGACGGTCTAACTACAGAATAATGTAGCAAATGTCACAAGTCCCAACAATATTGTTTCAAACAAACTTTGCAGTGAACTACACGATTTAACTGACAATACAAGCCCTTTCACATATTAATATTCAATCATCTTTCGCTACTGACAGAAGTCTTGTATCTAAAAACAAAAAGTTAAAAAACAAAATGCAACACACAACAAACCATCATACAGAATGTCATTACTATCATGCATAAACATTTTTTGTGCACGAGTGTATGATAAAATTGAGTAGGAGAGGGTTTAAACTTTATGTCGTTTGTAAGATGCGATGTTTTTTAACAAGTACAGCTTAAATGGGAAGTTAACATAGAGCTACGCTACATCTTTCCTTTAAATGTCGTGTCTTCCAAATCAGCTTTCAAAAACGTACAAGAGCCGGTCATAAAACATTACGTTTAGTTATTTCACAACGCACGCACGAGAAGAGGCTCTTATTACTAGGCTGTCATTGTAAAAGTAAGTGAAATAATGTTCCGTTGTGTGCTGCAGAAAGAAAAGATCAAAAGAGTAAAAAGGGCAAAGCTCACACGAAATTCTCTATCTCACTTGCTTACACTTCAGGCAACATACCAAAAATGTAACAAGGGAACCCCCTGTTTATCAATGACAAGTCATTTTATACGTTTTTAAAAACGTACAAGAGCCGGTCATAAAACATTACGTTTAGTTATTTCACAACGCACGCACGAGAAGAGGCTCTTATTACTAGGCTGTCATTGTAAATGTAAGTGAAATAATGTTCCGTTGTGTGCTGCAGAAAGAAAGCATCTTTTCTCAATTGACATTCTTAAAAAGTGTGGAATGGAATACCTAAGCAAGACAGAAAATAACTTGTGAGTCTTTAAGAAAGTACACGAGACAAAGTTGACTCGTCTTGTTTATCATCCTTACGTCCTTACGTGAAGGGAGAGGCAAACTTACTCATTCAAAAAACCTATAGTGAACGTGGTAGACAAGAAAAGTTACTCCCTAAGGAATCCCAAGGCATGTGATTAGGTGAATTCGTAATGCACTACTGCACAGCAAAACGCTTTTACTTTAGATACGTATTACATGTGATGTCACTTGAAAATCATCACAGTAATACTGCATCGGCATTGTCATGAATTGCAATAACACACAATGAACAATAGAACTACAGGCGAAAGCCATTTTTTCTATTTTCTCTCGCGTAAACCATCTTTTTGTTCTTTGTATACTTGGGTAGAATTTAGCAGCTTTTTCTATTCTCTCTTAACCTTTTAAGATGTGTAAGGAAGTTTACACGACACTAATACAAGTAGCAGTTAACTTTAAGTGGAGTTAGTGTGCGTTGTTTATATATAAGCTCCCTCAAAATTCTCATTTTCTTTTCTTGGCTTTAAAAACATAAGAGATGTCGGCTTTTTTGGCCTTCTATCATTTATTTAATAATGCAGAAAGTATTAACCAGCAAAGCAGTTAATATGTGAATAACAGAGCTAAAACACACTCTCCAAAAATTCCAACATTTCCAAAGCAGCCCAGCGTTCCCACTTGAAGAAGCGACTTGAGAGGAGAGTGAAAGACTTTTTGATGAAAGTGTGGAGATGGATGCATAATGTATATATTATCAAGTGGAATTAAACAACAAGAAGAAAAAAACATAGAAGGGGCTTTCGCGTATGGATGAGTTTACAAAATATATAATGTATATGAAAATGTACAACTATTTAGGAAAGAGTTTGTACTTTAGCGGCGATGACGATGATGATGACGACTTTTGGAAAGCAGGCTACAATGTTCTCTAATTCTCATTAGTTTCCAAGAAGAAGTGGTTCTGCTAAGGAGCTACCCAACAGCACATTTCTGTTACATTTGTTGCAAGCAATATTAGCATTGAATGTTATATGTGCCGTCGTATGGTTGTGACAGCATAGCAGCGGCGCATGAAACAAGCTGCTTATCTACCACATCAACATTACAGCTTTTGTTTTCCATGTTGTTACCATGTGTTGAAAACCCCGTACAAGTATTGCTCTCCCTGGCTATATGGCTAAGCTGTTGTCTTGAATGTTACTGCAACAAAAGCAAAATACTTTTCGGCTAAAGTCATTCTTATATTTCCAAAGAAGGAACTACGGATCTCTTCTTCCTCGTGCCTGGTGAAGGTAAGCGTGTAAGTTGGTTTGCAACGGCAATATTTTTCTGTAGTTCCATAAAACACAAGGCAATGGGAAAGGGTAAGGCGATCTACGTCATATACAAGGGAAGAAGTAGGCTGGCACATTTCTAATTAGTGAATATGAGCCTGTCCGCACCTAGTTACTTGTATACGTCCAATAAACTCTAATAACTAACCAAGCCGCACCAAGGGAGACAAAGCATTAAGAAAGTAAAGGAGAGAAGCTCGTCGTGTGGTATGTAACTGTAAAGGAGAACTTAAGAAACGGAAGTAAGCAACGATTCCTCAGCTTTAGCTTCTATTTTTTGCTCTGCTGGCTTCTGCTCAGATCCGATTATATGCTAAGACTGTCAACCACGCTTCTAGGAATTTTCTTCTTAATTACTGTATAACAGCCAATGGAATTATATATAAAGCGTGAGTCAAACCTCAGTAGTAAATATACACAACTGCTCTTCTTCCCTTGTTCTGGTGTTTAAAGCCCATTGCATGCAAGGCTGTAACTGTAAATGAAATATATTGCCCTCGTGAAGGCAACAGTTTTGTCTCGTAATTAGAAACGCAAAAGTAAATGAGAAGGAAAAAATGTCGACAGGAAAATTTTCTAAACTCGATATCGTGGTGCCAGGATACATGCCTCAGCGTCAATTAGCTTCTAATTAGAGTTCACTCTTGATCATACCCAGGAGAGTTTAGCACTTTTTTTCCTACGATTTGAACAAAAATCTAAGAAATGTTACGATGTTTACATGGATTCCAGATGCTCACACGGGAGATTTAGTTTAGTTGAGAACTGAACTGTCAAGAAGTTTTAAGTAGCAGTAGTACAGCAGCAGCCCAACTGTGCCATTTAATTTTCTCCACGTTACAAACAACATTCATGTGTATCAACAATTTCATTAATACATCCAATAATCAAGTGTAGGAACGCCAAATGCTTGGTTTACAAATTGCGTCGTGATTTCGATCGATTTTTTTGGCTGTTATTCACTTTTATTGCTACTGAATTTCGCAAAAGTAGTACGAAATTAGCCACATTTGTTTACATTACAATTCGACATCTTATTTCGGTGGGTTGTACAGTGTTTAATCTTAATACTATACAAAATGAGACAAAGGCATATCTTTGAAAAAATCTTGGATAAAAGTGTCCATGTGACGCGTGTATGTAGAAATCTGCTACTCCTTATGGATACATGTATTACTCCAGGCTTGGATATGACAAGTGATTGAATGCGTGAAGGAATGCTAACTAAATACGGAATACGGTAAGGCTTTAGGTGGCTCATAACTTATGCCTGATTAATATTCATGGTCATGCACAATTCTTTGAAGCCATCACTTAAAAAGGAAGGAAAGCGTCTCCCTGGACCGAGAACAAGAGGACATGCTTATTCTTGTACCTGCTTGACCTCATTCAGTTTCACTTACATTTTCTTTAGGTAGTTCCGACTAAAAGCTTTGCATGCTATTATCATTATTATCAACATTTCAATGTCGTAGCGTGTAGAATTTCTACTAAGAATATGTCCACAAGAGAAAATTATGCTAAATTAGACAAGCCATAAAGTATATTCTTTAAGAAACGACGTAGGCTCTCTTTAGTCATTTTAATGATAAAAAAAATGCCCTATCAAGGGACATGAGAGCAAGAACAGCTCATCAACCTTGTACCTTTACACGACATGGAGTGAATACCCACTCCTATTTTAATGAAAACTGATTTAATCAGCTAAACGCTTATGCAGGCGCTTTCCTTAGAGCCCTGTTCTTTGCTTTCAATGATGAATACGATGATGCTGATGGAAGTATGCTTTAAAATGAACATACACATATTTTTATATAAAATCTTTCTACATTTTTCCCTAAATCCTTTGCATTGCTCACGTGTGCGTGCTGTTATTTCTCCACCAACTCTCCGTGCTTCTTTGATATGTCGGGGAATAAAGTAGAAAACATTTTAAAGGGATTTATGTCGCAATACAAGAACTTTGTTCAATTAAATTTCTAGAGAACTGCATTAAGTGTAGGGTTTCCACTTGCTCGTGCTTCAACAACAATGGAGGATTTTGGAGGTTTTGGTGGCTGCTTATTTTGGAAATCTCAGTATGAGTCCTACGAAGATAGATAAGCCCTCTTGCCATAAAACAAAGAGCGGAGATGATGTAAACTCTCAGTCACAATAATGGCAGAATACACATTTACAGGGTTCCATATTTGTGTGTATGAATATATATATACCAACTGCAGAAAAAGTGCTTTATTTATATAGACATATTCATACATATAACGATTCTGATAATGAAAAAGTCAAAAACACCCAGCCGAGTGCCAAGGAAGGAAAGTGAGAACGCCCAAATGGATAAACAGATGGATGGCAAGTTTAAGCCGTCACTTTCTGACCACCCCGTTTTTAACATTGCAATCGCTCCTAAAACACGATGTAGCTGCCACGTTTTTAGGTTTTCATGAATCAAACAAAGTGAGAAAGTAAAGTGTAAAAGAAGTTGTAGATAGAAGGAACGAGAAAACAAAGGATAAGAAGAATGCATGCATCATCTTTCAAATGGTGCGAAGAGAACACAATGCAACGTTCCATTTCATTCTAGACTAGAGTCTACTAAGTGAATTCCTCATCATCATCAGATACACTTTACATGATGATGTGTGCAACAGTATCAGCAAGAGTGAAAACCTGCAGCACATTGCATATTGTATATGTATATCATTCAAGGAATTGGAATTGGGGATATGGATGAAGAGACAAGCTAGGCTTGGAAAGATAGATAAAGTAAATTGGACCGATGATGTCTGTAAAAGGGTGTGGATGTTACGACGGAATTCATCAACTCAACGGGAGCAACTCATCGGTAGACTGTTTTCTCTGCCTTACTCGTTGTCTCCAGTGACATATTGGGTGTTGTTGCGTTATTTTATTTTTATTTTCTAACAGACTATTTGTTTCATTTCATCTTGTATTTTACAATTTCTACTCGTAGACAGCAAAATTCATTCTCTTGATTCACCCATCATGTTACGAGACAAAGATGGTGCGTCTATGCCTTTATAAGGCTCTGGATTATTGCGAAGTTATACTTCACAATTTTAGTAGGTAGGAGGAAGGTTCTGAATATTTATGGCAATATAAGAATAGAGATGTATTCATTTTGCAGGGTATGAAGCATACCACTAAATCATACAAATGCAAACAAAATATGAATTGTATTCAGTATTTGAAGATGGAGGAAAAGGCGTTGACATAAAAAAAAAAGAACGTAAAATTGCTTCTGCTTCTGTTGCTCTTCAAGAAGTGAAACCAAAGTATTCGGTATTGTATAGTAGTACATCAAAATGTGAAATAGTTAAGTATATAAAGAAACCATGCAGGTTTTACAACCCTTTTTACAGACCTTTTAACAAAAAATTATGCACACTACTGCGTCATTCTATACAATAAAACGACAAATAGAAATAACATCGCTATAAAATAAAGAACAATAAATTCAGAAGGGTGAAGAAGCATGAGATAAGTAACAAGTAAGTGAGAATCATTTCTTCACACTTCATTAATTCTATAAACGCTCTAGAGTGTCGTATTTAAAGCTTGAATGAAAGCAGAAACCTTCTATTTCTATTGTCGCCACGTAGAGAGACAAGAAATAAGTGAAAGCTGTCTATCTTTTGAGAAAAAACAACGTAGTTGGTGAAAGATAGCAGCGGGTTTAAGTCCTTTTATTTTGACGCTGTTGATACAGCCGAACGTTATATGCAACTACGATAATAATTAATAATAAAGTGTTCAGCCTTATGTATGTTTATTAAGAAGGTGTTTTATATACTTAGTACAAGTGACGGACAACTGATAAAAGTGTACATTCTGATACATGAAACCCTTTTTACCTTGTCACTCCCTTTCCATCTCCACCCAAGTTTTCTTAGAAAATCGCAACTGAACCCAAAAAATCATTGTCTGGTTGGTTTCAATCGCAACACCTTAAAAACTTCATATCACTATATCAATAAATATTAAAGCGAGCAAGAAACTAAAATTGTTTGAAGATGGAAACGCATGATGAGTATTTACATTCCACTACACACCTTTCCAACCTTGTTCCCTGTAAAATGTTCCTTTTTTTAAAGAAAAAAAGTCGAATTTACAAAATCTACTTTGATCAGTCAGCAAGAAGATTGCATCATGATGTGCCATTTTTATATACATGCATAGCACATGCCCACATAAGCACATGAATGTACTCAATATGATCATACATATTTACCCATTATTACGTTAAAATTTTTTTGAAAGTTATCTATCTCTCTTTTTCCATTCGGATGACGGAACTGCTTTGCTTCTTTTAACTTTTATGCGCCTTCATATTAAATGAGCTTTCCAATTTTATATTCTGCCATTCATCCAGAAGAAGAAAGCAAGCCTTCCTTGTTAAAGTCATAAAATAAGGCAGCAGAGCCGTCGTTGTCACGATTACTTTAACAAAAAAAAGTTCTACATTTTTCGCTTCTTTCTTCCTGTCTCTCAAAAGCCCAGCTGGTGAAGGAATCGCATGTAGTTGGGAAAAAAGGAGATCCGAAGTAAATGCAAACAGGAAATGTTGAGTGAGATAAAAGCGAACAAGCTGATTTGCGACAAGTATGGTGAGGAGACACAACTACTCATTTTTTTGTATGAAGCGAAGCATACAAAAAATCTTTACACGAATTACGTTCTAGATATGTATATATTGTGGACAAAAAAGTCTTATCAGTTGGATGTCCTATTGTCAACTCCACCTGAGAAAAAAATAAGTACAAGAATGTTGTTTTCTTCGTCGATATATCAGCCTCTGTTTGTTTAGAAGAAGTTTAAAATGATACAGCAAACTAGTAGTCGTAACTCGGTGATGCAACGTTTATAAACGTAAATTCACACAAGATCATTTTTTTAAGATAAGGATAATATCAGTTTATACAATGAGGTAAATGATGATAATGACATGAATACAGACAACCGTCTTTCCTTCCATTTCGCTTTGTTTGTTGTGGAGATTACACACGTTTTTGGACGAGCTGCATGAAATTGACGTAGAAGCATTTTCTGTCACTCTCGGATGACAAAGACATGTTGGTGTGTATTCATATTTTACAGTGCTATTTTTGTTTATATCACGCTGCTTCACTATTCAGGACTGGAACAGTGGTTGGTCAAAAGATGTTTGGCTACTGTCTGAGTGACTGTATATTATGGGCATATGGTCAACAGCAAATAACTTTTGTGTATATCAAATTTTTTGTCATGTCTGCTACTGTTTCCTAGAATGAAGATTAAAGTTTGCAACATTCTAGATGTTTTTTTATTCAGCGAAAAGAAACATACATAAATTCATTTCAGCAGGGATCTGTCCTACCATTGGAGATGTGAACATGTTTACATCAAAGCGCTTAAATAGGATGTGTACGTGTTTTATTTCACATCATACTTTCATTTCCTGCACCATTAATCTTTTCTTTTTGTGAAAAGGGTATATGTAAGCTTAGGTGTTTTCAGACGTTTCAAAACAGTCCTTATAGCTTTTTGATATATCTAGCGCTAGGTATGCCCTAAAGAATTTGTATTTCTGCATGATCTAATCGGTGTAAATCCAAAGGCCTTTCCTGGTAATACAAATGTAGGTGTGAACAAATGTATATCATATAGTACAATCCCGTTCTAGATCAAATGCCATGTTACATTCCAAGCTGAACATTTGTAGAATGAGATAATAAGGTTTAACTTGAGAAAGTACAAAATTAAAGTTATCCAGTACAAAACCAGGAAAACTACATGGACTCAACAGAGAAACGGAAGAAAAGGACCATGGGAAAAAGCATGCATGTTGTTGAGTGACTCTATGGAATGTAAAAATGTGCGAAGGCAATCACCGTTTGATATTCCCAACTTCACTTTCTCACAGATGGGACGAGTTAAAGGAAAAAGAGCGAGTCTGTCAGTCACCAAGTCCAGAAGGACGGCATGCCAATACCAAAAGTGGAGTATGAGAGAGAAGAGTTAGGAAAAAAATATTGTGGATGGCCTATAGAAAGCAGACATAATACATTCATCCGCATTACACAGTATATCACATAATACAAATACTAGTGTGTATACCATTATGATATTGCTTAAGCCCGGAAACTGCCATTCATTGAGTGAATGAATGGAACTGTGAGAAGAGTTGAAGTGGAAGCCAAGCTAGTATAAAAAACTCTAGGGAACTCCTGTCAACCATCACGAATTTTTCGGAAAACGTATTCTCACTTTCCTTGGCTGTGCTCTATAGATAAACAAGTCTATCTCCGATATCACTGTGAGCAGAATTATTATACCCGTGTATTTTTCCAAAGCACTAGACTACTTACATCATTTCCATGTAAAGTTCTAAAACTGTACGTGTGTTCATTTTCCATATGTACATATTTTTTGTCGAAATTCTGTACCAGTGCTTTCCTGGAAAAATGGCCATTGACTTTTAAAAAGGAGTCGTGTATTTCGAATGCAAAATGAAAAATTTGTATTGAGACTGGAATCAAAACATGAGCCAACAAGCCGTGATGATAGTTTTCAAAAGAAATCCATGATATAAAGTGGAATACGAATATCTGTTGTCACATTTGATATTGTGTTTGGAGTAGTGATATTATAATAATGCCACTTGTAATTCTGATATCGATACCACTTTCCGGAAAGATATCTGAGTGTCGCGTCGTTGTTGCTGGAATTGATAATATTGATGTTGCAACTACTACGTGATTCTACAGACAGGCATATTATGAGCATAATGTATACAGGCTGGTTCATATCTTGTTCATTCGCGTTCCTCTGGGCATTTTTTACAATTGACATCTTTTCGACGTGTGAAAAAGGGAAACCCTAGTCGCATTTACTAACTTATGGTAATATATATTTTATGTAAATAATGCATATCACAAAAAGAAAGCAAAACACTGCATTGAATTCAATGGATTTAAATCCAGCACTTATCTTTAGACTGATACTACATGATATGATGCTGGAAATGGCTTAACACTTACGTGACAAACGAATCCAATGCTGTATGCATTTTATGCGACGGGGTACAGAAACAAGGGTACGCTAAACCCTTTTCAATGTATTTATTATGTCACATATCAACGGTAAAATCTTTGCTAGTAAAAAACACGTCCATCACTTTTACAACCCCTTGCCTACCTCTCCTTTTACTTTTGTTGGTGATACACATGCCTTATAATAGTACACTTACACTTGAGCATACACAAATGTACATTGGTATTCATATACATACATAAAACACAATGACAATAATACAATATTTATCGTTAGAATGGTCAGCTTGTTACGTATCATGTGGTTATTTATTTTACCATTTTTTAGAATATGCCTGCCTGCCATAGTGGTTAAGTATTACTACGTTATCGTGGTATTTTATAAAAGTAGTTGCCAAATATATGCTTTATTGTTCAGATATAAGGCAGACAGATATTATCTGCTTAAAAAGCCTTGACATTTCATTACAATTTTTTATGCAGGTCTACAGGAGTTCCAATTATGATAAGCCTCCAATTTTGGTAGAATAGTTGAGCAGTTTTTACAGTTGAATATATGTATTCAAACCTGAAATATTTCCATGAGCTACTGCTATCTTTCCAAGGATCAATTTTAAAACAATCAGTAAATCCTATTTATTCTGCATACTAATAATGTCAGACGAAACAGAAAATTGCCTTCACAAGTTTCGTAAGTACTGTCACATAATGAACATAAATGGGTTTCTTTTTAAAGTCTGTCTCATAAAATAGAATGATAATATGGAGTTTTTACCTTGTAGTTTTTTTCCGGTTTAAGGTTTGCGAAATGATATTACTTTGTAGGTCGGATGCGCTACTTTCTCTTCCTCTAAATGCATTGCACATCGCAACCTAATAACCTTCAATGAAGATTAAAATAAAAGCTTTTTTTGCGAAATATACTTAAGTTTGTACATACGCTGGAAAATACTTTGCTTATAGCGTTTCATAAGTAAGAGGCTGTGTTATACTAAATTAACGTTATTACATCTATATCCTATTTAAAAATCCTGTTGCAAAAAATCTTTGAAAAGATCCAGAGAAAACATGCAAATGGATGTAATAAGGTCGGTCCTTTATACGTAACCAAAATCTTGTAAATGGGAATACGGAGAAACGTCCCTGCTAAATTTTTGATAAGAGCATCATCAACTTAATACTAAATATAAACTGCTTTCCTCCTCACGTTGCAGACTAGGTTATAAAACATGAAATAATGCAAGCTTTAAATTATCATGGGCATCATGGCAAAAACAACTCAAAACAAAGTATGCTTTGCGAAACTATAATGTATAATGCAAATGAAATGACACAACTTGCAGTATACTGGAAACAAAGCGCATACAAACTGCACATTAGTATTGCATTACCGTTTATGACATTAATCCATGTAAATTTTGTAAAGAGCTAACAGATTCAAGTTTACATTCCAAATAGACTAGTCTAGATGAACATTTTGAAGTGCCCTTGTTTGTAATCTTTGTAAAGAAGATTTCCTTCCGGAGATGAATGTAAAATGTAGGTGAGTAAACATCTCACACAGGATTTTAGTTTTTACAAGTAGAATGATATCCTCACAATAGGCAGTTTTCTTGTTTCATATACATACATATTCATGTGAGTGAATACAAGAAAGAATGTTTATTTTATCTGAATGCTTCCATTTCAAGATTAATTTTTTTCTTCACTTGAATCCAGTAGCTGAAAAAAGCTAAGCATGCACGGAAAGTCCTGGGAAGTCATTTAGGATTCAGGTCTTGCTCCTCTAAATACATGTAGCGCTGTCACTCTGTCAATGTAAGATTAGACGGGCACGTCCAATCGACATGGCCTTTCTTGTGGGTTCAAAGGAATAATAGGGAGATATCTTTCATTTGATGATGACGACGATGATGATGAAATCTACCTACCTTCATGCTTTTGACTTCTGTATTTTTTCGAAGTAACAATAATAGTGTGTAGCACGTTTAATGTATTCTTGCTGCTCATGCATACATAAAATTTAACAGCAACCTTTTAACTTGATCTGCATCCACTTAATTCTAATGGCCAATATAATATGAAATGCAGTTAATGAGAAGGCTGTGTCGCCATCGCTGTTAACCATCAAGACAAGTATTAGCCTCATCGACATTAGCTTCAACAGCCTGAATGAAAAGTAGCAGCAATTTTAAATATATTATGTTATGTACATCGTATATTTTCTCCTTCAAGTTTAACGGGTGTTGTAAGAATATGAGCGAGCGTTTTTATATATTGTTGTATTTGAGAGAGAGCAAATATTTAAAGTTGCTCTGATGTAAACACAATAGGCTATATAATTTAAACCAATACAAATGCACAACTTTTCTTTAGAAAAACATGGCAAGCTACTTTAAGAGAACATTCTCTTGCACTTTTTATGAGTTTTGGAACACTTCACAAATTTCTTCCGTCTTTAGTATTTTAAATGAAAAAAATAACAACTTTTCATATTCATCAACTCTAATTGTGCACTAAACAAAATTAAGTAAACTCAACATCTCAGCTTTTTTATAGCTCAGGTTATGCCGGGTTCTGGTGAAATTCTAAGCCTCACCTTGTCGGAGGTACTTAAACTGCCGTTAAAAAAGGTAAACAAAGGGAAAAAGAAGAAAAAAGTTAAGAGTTGTGTTGTTTATATTCGAGACTGAGCAATGATGATGATGAAGATGGTGATTACGAAGAAGGTGAGGTGACCGACGTGTAGGGAAGAAGAAACGATGTGGGTGAAAAGAAAACTTTTTTTTTTAGTTGAGTACAAAAGAAATGCTTGTATATTTACTATTTAGTACAGAGGCACTTGTTTAAAAAAAGGTAGAACAATAGAATCCATTAGCATTTTACAACTTGAAGACAAAACACGTCGTCGTCGGTTTAACCAGTTCTTTCTAAATGTGTGAAGCACTTGCAGTAAATTTGCAATAGTCTTTTGTGCTTGTATCATCATTAGGGGAAGTGCATAAAATAAATGCTTTGTTTTTTATGCGCACCTCAATCTTTAACAAAATATTTGCTGACGTTTTTAAGACTTTTGGAATATTCATTTATTCTTTTCAAAGTTTTTTTTACAATACTCATCTGCAAATGAAGAGTTTATGACTACTGTGTGCAAAAAAAGATCCGTATAAAAAACCTGTCACCTGATCGGTACCATAATCGTAAATAAAATACCTACGCAGACCAATTTCAATCCATTTTATGAGCTGCAGATGAGCCAAGTAATTACTAACTGGAAAACCGCATCATCAATTTCATAAAACATTTTGGGCATTTACGTGAAAGCATTACATTGCATGATGAAACAAAGCAATGCGGTGTGCTTTATGTAGCCACAAGCTTACATCATAATGTATGTGGGTTATCTATATAATAGCATAAAAATAACCATAATAGTCCAATAACACCACGACTGCACGTGTATTTGATATCAATAGATTTGTCGTACAGTAATAATTGCTAAACTTTCATACAACGTGTGTGGTGATTATATGTGAAAGAATATAATAATAATTATAACGGGGTAAATGTAACAACATTTGTATTATTTTTACGCATAGTGACATGGATAATGATGGTTAAATATTAATGTTCTTGAATTCCAGGTTTACTGACTAATATTTCAAGTAGAGTAAGGTATATAGCTCTTTAGTAAAACAAAATGGCCTGTTACAGGCAATACATCTCAAATGTCGACAGGCTCTACTATACGTTCTCTAAAGAGGAGAACGCAGCTATAATACAGCATAGAAAAGTGGCGTAATAGGTAATATGTTCTATTTCTCAACGGACCTTGGTAGTGCTAATTAAGCCCTGGAAGTCCATTTGTGGAGTGGAGAGAAGCCATATCTCACGGGGAGTGAAGCTCATCAAGCGGTGATTTATATTGGATTAGTCATTATTATTGCCCAGTCTACGCCCTACTACTTAAAATATGCAGAGAGTAGTGCCTAGTTTAACCCTTCTCTGTAGTTAATAGGCATTTACTCAGTCAGTGGATATTGTTATTCTTATATGCTACTTTTATAAGAACGTATAGATTCTTTCATGCACATATACATACATAACATGTACTTATGTTACAGTCATTCCATACTGCCCCAATCTATTCCTGATATGTAACCACTCCAGGCGTTGATTATTATTCCATTCGACTAAAAAAATCAAGTGCCCTTGTTATTTCAGCTTAGAGAACTTGCTCCGAAAGAACATTATTAAGTATTATGCTGCCACAATGAACTCCATAGCACATTCCATTTCATCGCCCTACTCATAGTATCAACAAAAATAGCATTGGTTTCAGGTAAGCTTCGTTTTCATTTTTGAATTCATTACATGAATAAATTTGGAGTGCTGGGAAACCCGTTAACCTAGAATTAAATGTGTTCCTTTTCAGTCGATCCTTTCCAGAAATGACATTGTTCAAAAAATAATATTAGAAATTACGATGTGGGTACATTAATATAAAAGAATGTAATCATGGAGTGTTTACTTTATTCATGAGAATACATAATTCCTACGTGGCTCTCTTTTTAAAAGTAGGAAAGAAACCGAAGAGTTTTAAAATAACTCACTCACCCCGATCTCTGGTTATTATGAACTTATGACACAAAGAATTCAGGAGGAAGAGAAAAAATGGGTTTCAAGTATTTATGTTACTGCTTTGTGTGTATTCTCACACCTCATCTCTAGATGCAGAGCAAGTAAGAAAATAAAACAATTCCTTATGTGTTGAAATGTAATTGTAAAAATGCTCCTAAGCCAGTTATAATATTACAGTATGAAAGCTTCTCTGATCACGTTAGTGCCGTTAAAAATGGAAATAAGATGAAACTGAAATGGAATTTTTTAATACAATATAAAGCAAGTGTCGTATGATTGTAATGCATACTTTCATGACTTTCTTCTACGCGCCACAGTTATCACTGAATATTTTCCAGTACACAATAATGTTTGATTTTTGTAACCTGAGGACTCTAATAAATAAAGCTTTTCCACTGTTATTATAAGAAAAACCATTCCTAATTTAACCAAACTTTTATTGCCATAAGCGAAACGAGTCATTTCCTGTGATTGGTTTTTTTGACTGCACAATGAGCTCAATCCTGTTTTTTATTAGATAGCATATTAACCTAGATAGGAAACTGAGCAATTGCTATGAATTTATGCATTCTTGTTCCTTTAGGAAAACTTTTAAAGGTATAGTAATTCAGGCTCCTCAAAAATCGTTTTGTGACTTTTTTATCCGTAAGGAAGTTGGGACTCATCAAACGCTCCAGTTTTGTGTCTTTTTCCTTTCTTCGGCTTTTATTGTGCCACTCATGTTGTTTTTATGGATAAGAAATGCTGTCGAGATGAGTATAATTGCATGTATGCCCACTTTATCTCCACATCCCCATTCAACCCCAAACACGGAAAATTCGCTCCATTAACCCACTCATTAAATGGTCGTAAAATCTGAGACCACTTTGCTCCGTTGAAATGAATGCTTTTTTGTTGTTATTTTTCCCATTACAATTTTCTTATTGTTTGCATGACATGTACAAGATATACATACTTGGATGGTGCTGGATTTTAAGGTGGGAGGATGTAAATTTTGTAAAAAGATAAAGACTGTAAAGTCAAAATGTAACAGCATTTATCTATATCTAAGCTGCACGTAGGTTAAGTCTTTAAAAGAAAATGTTAGATAAGCAGTAAACAAAATCCTACTTATTAACTCATGTTACCCTCGTTTATGCTTATAAGCCGACTCTTCTCTCCAAGAGTCAGATTTCTAGCATTTAAGGTTGACAAAGACAGAAAATAGTAAGATACAGACAAAGAAGGTGAACAATCCTCTTGATATTTGGCTGTAAGGCTGCATTAAACATGTGCGTATCAAGTTTCTAAATCTTTGTCTGAAGCCCAAGTCCTGTCATCATGATCGCTAATGCCAATCCAAAAGCCAAGTCAGAATAGCATGGAATCAAGTAGTAACTGGACGGAAGCAATATAAACATTTTCCTCTTTAAAAATTGTATGATATTGCATTCATTTTCATATGACTCCAGTTTTTGAATACTCTTAGCTTGTTAATTCACTCAAAAATTTAAGCGAACACCAATTATTGTAAAATGCTATTTAAAACAAGGACTTGGGTTTAACGAGGTTCCCTCTTTATTTCTTTTTGAAAAATGCATTTTTTTAAACAGAACTCATGTTTTTCCAAAGACTGATAATATCTCTGCCTTCCAAACATGCTCATATACCAAAGCACACAAGTATTTTATTTTATCCTACTAGTTAAAGCACTTTTTCCGTCATAGCCAACGAAAAGTTTCGGTTTTAAGGAAACGGCAAAAGCTGACGCGACACAAGATGCTATCAGTAAAAAGGGTCTGTAGTAAGCTGGAAGACTGAAAAGCGAAGAAACCAAACAATGAGAACAGAATTTTTATAGAAAAGGGATGATGACGATGACAATCATTCTCCCACTCTACTCAACCTTTAACTTTTTAACAAAAAACTGTGCACCCTCACTGTCAACATTTACGTAATATATATTTTTTCTTCGTATCATTCTTCCTTCTCCTTCTTCTCTGTGCCTCAGTGCATCTGTCTTTAGATGATATTTTTTTTGTACTTCCTCGGAAGCACACAATTACTACGTTGGTGTTGTATTCATAAAGAAACAAGTACGCGAAATAATGTAGAAGAAATACATATCTTACGACAGGAGTAAGAATCAATGGACCTGAACAAAAGTTCGTTCT
>JAHZNG010001981.1:0-14093 GCA_027744375.1 Orchesellides sinensis | reverse complement strand
CCAGGCACTTCATTAAAAAAAGAATTCGCAAGGAGTGCTAGTGTTTTATTTTTGTGGTTTTCTTTAATGTTTTCCAGTTGGTTGACAACTATTGTTATTGCTTGCTTGTATTGTTCAATAGATGAAAGTGACGATGAGATTCCTAACCCATTAATTTGTGACCAGTTAATCCTGCCGTTTTTATTGTTTCTTACGAGTTGCGTAAACTGCTGTTCGTAATTTGTTATTTGTGCATTATTGTTCACATCTCTACCGCTTGCTATGTCCATAACGTGAAATGCATTTCTAAAAAACCGGAACTCTGCTCCTGGGTTCCCGTTCTTGTCATACAATCCTCGCCGACATCTTCTTTTAGATCTCCCTTGTCTTGCGCTAGTAAATGAGGGTTGCATGCTCTCAGGATGGTCAAGATATGATGTAGGATTGGGGTTCCTTCGTTTATCTAAAGATGAAGATTTTAAAGTCCTATGGCGAGAGTCTATGATAGATGATGATGGAATCTTTGGAATTTGGTCTAATAGTTTACTTGATGACAACCCAGATTTCCAATTGGTTGTCTGCAATGAAGATTGCATATGTCCTAAATTCCTTCCAAGAGAAACGTAAAAGTTTTGAGAACCGTGATTCCTTCCATGATGGCGGGATTGTGGGGCTTGTCTGTGAAAGGACTTTGAATTTACTGTACAAGTCAGAGCTATAAGAGTCACTGTTATTGTTATGATTAGTAGCGTTGCAGAAGTCATTGTGACTATGAATTATTGCGTATTTTTTAAACTTAAACCAGTTTTTTAAAAATAACTGCATGCAGTATAGATATCCTTGTTTTTACATACAAAATGTAGATTTGTATGTATGTATATAATGTTTTTGTAAGAAAAAAATATTAAATTGTATTGGAAAACTACCTCCCTTCGTCCAGTATCAAATAACATTAATATTACTTCAGATTTGGTTTTGGGGGAAAGAAAACTGTTTACTCTTGAAAAATGTTATCATTGCTAGTAGGGTTTGTAACGGATATTCAGGCTCCACACTTACGTCTTGACTTATCATCCCTCGGTTGGTGGAGATATGATGTGCATTGACTGAAAAAATATTACATTTCTGATAAAATCATACGTCAATCTGCCAAACAGTTTATTATGCTGCGCAGTCGAATCGAATCACATAACTTGGCAAGAACTAACGGAAATATTACAATAACTACCATGTCCTCCACACAAAAGTAATGTAGAACGTAGGTAAGTACGAATTTAATTTTGTTCTAGCAAAAAATATTCAGAAATCATTTTAATTTTTTAGAAAACTGAATCCGAAAGCGAACGAAAGATTACATTGTATTGTATTCCTAGAAATAGTGTAAATAAATGATACAAATGTACAAGACAAACGAAAACTACATAAAACTTATAAACGATACAAGATGAATGATAAACTTCGATGATATATTTGGAAAGATACAAAATACCTATACAAAATTCGTGATTGTTTATTTATAAATGTTTGTAAATACATATATGCTCACTGACCCTTATCAGGAACCGATGATGATTTTGCTTGTTAGTACTGTACATACTGCAATTTTTGGTTTATGAGAGCATTCATAGGACAAAACTTGCAATTTTTGAAATTTATTTGTTTTTGGTAGCAAAATCCGGTAAGCAAAAACCCAAACTATGTTAAAATAAAGGTCTAAAATGACTTTGAAAGTTCGTAAACGATATATTATTGAAAAATCATTGGATCCAGTGATTCATCACATTTACATACATACCTAAGTCACTTTATCCGTTGAACCTTCATGAGCGGGTGTATTCACAGGCTTTATTAACTTGCTTAAGATGAATCATCTCCATTACTGGCATATAAAAAAATCAGTACAGGAAATTCATATTTTGAGTAAAACTTTCAATGGAATATGTAATCAAACGATGTTTCATACACATATGTACCTATCGCATACCTACTTAACGTTCGTTGGGAATGAGCTACCGTAAGATGTTCAAAGAGTCTAAGGGTGTGGCTTTTTATCCATCCTGACACATATTTGATAAATATATACCTACCAATGTTTATGCTAAATATTTTAGTTTAAGTTTAGTAATATAATTATCAAGTTTGAAAAATTGTGGATATGCAAATAACGATTGTTTATTTCAGCAGGATGTTTTCGTAATTTAGCTGCTTTATTTGTATTGTTAAAAATCAGAGTAAATTTTGCTTTAGCATGGTTGATTGAGTGCAATACAAATAAAAATAGGTTATTTACTTATGTCTGTACACACACCCATAACATTTCATGGTTTCCTGATTACTTGCATTCGCATACCCATTTGGTCAATGGCCACAAGCTCAAGAATGTAATTAAAACCAATGAAATAACAAAAGATGGATCACAAAATTAATCTTTCTAGCATCCAGTAAAAACCTTTTGTTGAAAAGTGTGTCTCATATAATTAATTAGATTTTGAAGTATCTCGAACTTTCTGCTTTACATGCAATGTTATATTTTTTTCCTGATTCGAGTCATCACCAATTAGAGCAAAGACTTTGTTTTAAACTGGAATGCAATGTTCATTACTTCTTTTATCGACTTACTTTATAATAGATGGTTTCAATTAACCGTAGGATTTTATTAAACTTATTCTCTGAATTTTCGAACTAATTTTCCTACAAAAACTAATGTATCCTGCATATAAAATACATTTTTAATTATATTAATGTTCACACGGTTGAACAATTTTAACCTTCAATACGCTGCTCAACTTATCGCATTGATAAGCAAGCTGCATATTGAAAACAACTTTTTTGGTAACAATGAATGCATGGACTGGACATGGATCATGGATTAACTCATCCATTGTAAGCATTTAGGCAATCTGTTTACTTTGTTAGTATCCCTGAGTACTTTTAATTCAGAATCAATTCCAGCATATCAAAATCTCATCATACAAATCAAACAATTCTACTAATAATTCCAGCAGCAGCAATCTGAGAAACAACAATGCATTCACACTATACTCAACCCATTCACATGCTGTAAATAATAATAAAATCTTGGAATCACACGCTGATATACACACTAATCGTCTCGTCGTTTCGAGGGCTGCTCATGCAGAAAATTCAAAGTCAATGTTTTTCACTAAAGATAAACCACCTACATACTTTAAATCTAAATGGTATTATACACCTGTATTATACGGTGTTATATTGCTAATTGCCCTTAAACAATGATTTTTATACCTATTTAAAATTAAGAAAATGCTGTACTGTAAAAATATGAACTATACCAGCACCACAATTACTAATTATATTGCACCTAAACCCCTTGGTCTTGATCTTAGTCCTTCAATTTCATTATTATGATGCATTCTTAATAGTCAATGCTCTTCCTGAATCAAAACGTTGTGTACATTTTAATATACATACATACATCCATGCATACTAAAGACGAAGCTTCATTTAATATTAAGTTTAGATTTATAATTTATGATTAAATCTTGGTAACTCGCCATGCACTTGGTCATTCTCTTTTTTGGAATTATAATCTACGCATTAACTGGGCAAGTTCTCAAACTCAGGTGTGATTACATATGCAGCATCAGTCAAGAAAGGGCTGTTACAACAATATAATCTTCCAAGCATTCCTTTCAAATCTCACAACTTCAGTCTTGCGGACATCCTTAGGATTTTCTTGATAACCTAGCCAAAACAATTTGCCATCATTTTGTGTTTATAGTCCCCCTTAACTTTAGGCATCAAATTTTATCAATCCTTCAGTTACAAAGTTTGAAGGGAAGAGAACGCAAGTTTTTGTTGTTGGAACAGAATTATCTTTGCATTATTGTGCTCCTCTATGTAGGACAGCATTAATATCTGAGTCCCTCGAACATTGAGGCTAGAGGGCAAATAAGAAATCTAAAGTTTGCGTGTTTTAAGTTATATGAAAAAACATTCTGACTTGAAGGTTTTATTTTCAAAAAATGATTGTAAGTTTAAATTTATCTTTGTAATTGTAAATTGTAAGTTTGTCTTTGTAAAACATTTAAATCCCATCTCATGTAATTTTTAATAATCCATTTCATATATTATTTCTTCAGACATCCAAGGCAATGCTGCTCCCAATAGCAGCAGTTGCTTTAGTTCTCGCAGTCGCTGCCCCAAATCCAGCATTTGCTCAGTCTGGAGAAACGGTAGCCATAAATAACACTGACATGGATAGTGACAGCGGTGGCAATAACAGTAACAATGAAACTGAAACTACTACCATGCTTATCACCACCTCAACTATCTTAACCAGTACTACCACTACGACTTCCCAACCAACGACAACAACACCAGAAGCTACAACAACGGCTGCGACTACCACATCAGAAGCTACAACGGCTGCGACTACCACATCAGAAGCTACAACTGCTGCGACTACAACGTCAGAGGCTACTACCACCACAGTCAGCACAACTCCCTCACCTCCTCCACCCGTCCAAATAGCTTCTGCCGAGACTAATGTAGAAGAATCTCATTTGGATTATGCAGAATACAATTCCCCGTGCAATTACACTTCCGACTGTCAACCAAACCAGAATCTAGAATGTCTTAAAGGAACTTGTTTGTGCAAGGAACCAAGCATTCAAATTTATGACATTCCACAAGGAAAATGTGTCACTCCTATTGGAAGGAAGTGTGACGCTTCGTTGCCAAATGATGAGTACATGTGTCCTGAATTCGCAGAGTGTTTCATTGACCAATGCGTTTGTAAAACTGGCTACAGCATGCACACCTTAACAAGATGTAAACTAGACACAGATGAGCAAAGAAAGCCGATTGTGCTTTGGCCATTACCTTCTTCCTCCAAGCAAGAATCTGCGAATGGGGAAACTACCTGTAGTCCACAGTGTGATCCGTCGAAAGGATTATCGTGTCAAAATGGGACATGCAAATGTATAGACCCGACAGAACTATTTGTGGATGAGTTGGGTGGTTGCTTGAATACAACAATGCAAGAGACCTTGAAAGATGCTTTGGCCTTGGTGCCTACAAATAAGGATGAGATAAATAATTTTGTGAGATTACTGGAAAGGCTGGATGTTGCTGACGGTGGAGACCTTGAGATTGGAGGATCCCAATATGCCCCTTTGAACAAACTTCTTGGGTTGTTGACAAGCGAATTTGCAAAAGGTGTTACGGAGCCGTCAACTGCCTCTCAAGTTGCCCCACCTAGTAACTCTGGAAAGGGAGATTCTCATGGAGCTGCACAAGAGACAGTTACCGAAAGTATGTCTCCCTCAAAGTCCTCTGTACCGTCTCCTACAAGTGCTGAAAGTACAGAGGATTCAGCAGCGAGTGAAGAGTCTTTAAATGTAAGACCGTCTCCTGTTGATATAAATCATCATCAAAATAATCAAGGGCAGGAGGCTTCTATTGTTCAACGACAGGCTCCTCCGTTTGCTGGAGGTGGTGGTGGAGGTAGTCAGTTTAGGATTCCAATTACGCAAGGTGGAACTCGTTTCGGTGAAGACGGGGGTGGTTTTGGCGAGGGAGGGTTTGGGTTGGGTGGCCTAGGGCACGAAGGAGGGGGTGGTTACGGTGGACCAGAAGGTGGGCTCGGATTTGGAGGAGGTGGTTATGGACATGAGGGTGGATTTGGCGAAGGAGGCGGTTTCGGAGGGCCTGGGGGTGGTTTTGGAGGTGGATTTGGCCATGAGGGTGGTTTAGGAGGCGGATTGGGAGGAGGTCATCATGGCAGTGGATTAGGTGGCGGTGGATTGGGAGGTCATCATGGCAGTGGATTAGGTGGCGGTGGATTGGGAGGTCATCATGGACCTGGATTAGGCGGTGGTGGATTGGGAGGACACCAAGGAGCTGGATTAGGAGGCGGTGGATTGGGAGGTCACCATGGTGGTGGAATAGGTGGCGGTGGATTGGGAGGAGGACACTATGGACCTGGATTAGGCGGTGGTGGATTGGGAGGAGGACACCATGGACCTGGATTAGGCGGTGGTGGATTGGGAGGAGGACACCATGGACCTGGATTAGGTGGTGGTGGATTGGGAGGAGGGCACCATGGACCTGGATTAGGTGGTGGTGGATTGGGAGGAGGGCACCATGGACCTGGATTAGGTAGTGGTGGATTGGGAGGAGGGCACCATGGACCTGGACTTGGTCCAGGAGGTGGGTTTGGTGCTGGCATGGGGATTCATCATGAAGGTCCATTTGGCAGGGAAAGAGAGAAGAAAGACGATACAATTCTCGTAGATGTTGCCGACTTTGTTGGGAGGTCCCTTCGACTATTTAATAAATTTTTGCCTCTAGTCTATGCAGTAAATGACGGGTTTAAAGAGGTTATTAAGAATGATGAAAAAGACGGTCCAGATGGAATGAAGAGAGAGCGAAGACGTTTCGGGGACCTCAGCAAAGAAGACATCAAAGAAGGTGGTATTTTAGGAAATTTGGCAGGTTTCGTTAACGTGTTACTGCGACTTAAAAGTCGACTTATGCTTTCAGGCGAGAGTCCACTTAAAAAGCTTCTGTAACAAAGTAACAACTGTTGGGATGGGGTCAACAAATCCATCAATAAGGAACCCATGCGTCCAATTCGAAATCTTCAAACAAACTCTGTCTAATATAATTTATTTTGGTACTTCTAAATGCGTGCATATGCAAGTACTATTGATCGATATATAGTGATGCATATAAAATAACAAGCTTATACGAGCAACGCGATAAATTAATACCTTTAACACTTACTCCATGTTGTACATATTTTAGTGATACAATGCAATATAAATGTAGCTATATTAAGTATTCAAACTCATCACTTCCTAATACGGACGTGGTAATTGACTTTTTTGTTTGATTTCATAAACGGATACTTAGACCATACTGACGTGACGAGACATACATAAGTTTATTCCATAGATTGGAATGCTATAACAGTCTATGATAGTTGAAAACCTACTATAATATGTGCTCTGCTGCGACTTATTAGTACTGACTGGGGTATAAATGTTCATTTTTTATTTATAACAATGTATGGAGTAAGGATACTAAATAAATTATACTTATTTAACTTTTATACAAGAAAATATTGCAAATACAAGATTACAAACTGTAATCTATGTTTTAAAACTCTTTCCCAGCATTGTAAAACAATTATGCATTGTAAAATGTTCATTCATAAAACAAATTATTATCATAAAATACCATGTGTCCAATCCAAGTTTAAACGAGTTTAAATAGTTTAGTTTGCTTGCAGAATTCTATTTCTGCGAATGTATTGTTTTGTAAAGTAGGTCATTGGACATGCTGAAAAACATTTCCATAAAAGTTGACAAAATCTTAAGATAAAGTAAATCATGAATATCGTTTATAACACAATCTCAACAACTATTCTGTCAGTTTAGGAGCAAACAAGGAAATCGTTTACATATTTACAGTTAATTGATAAAACGGATCAGAATCTCTCTAGACAAGCAAGCCAAAACTCTCAAGAGAATGACCTAGACCTGCCGCAAGCATTTCAGATAGTACAAAAATTCCAATGCTTCAACTTGATCCAGTTTAACTAATTCATAAGAATTAAAGGTACATCTAACATATACATAAATTATCTACCTTCCTTTAGTTTGATTGATGTTGCATAAAATCGGCAGACTGTTTTACAGGGCTGCGAATAAAATCATATCTTCAATCTAAGAATGTTTACCAATAATACCGTATTTATCCAAATTACAGGTGTTTCCGTTTCAATTGCTTCTATTTTTAACTGAACAAAAAACTTAACACAGCTTGAATCAGATGGTAAAACCGACCGGCTTGTATTGCAAGAAATGTGATGATATCAAATATGCAAATTTACATGCAGCTTCAGTTTCTCAACAAAAATTGTCCCATCATCAATTCAAGCTAGTGTTGGACCATTATGTGAACTAATTTTATTGTAAAATGACCTTCACAGGGTAGTGTATTCTTGTATTCATGTAGTAATAACACAAACTGAACAAGATAAGATATTCTGTCCTGCGAAAATTGCTGGCATGTATTAATCATCCTACTTACCACAAAATATATTATTAGCTCACTATAAGTCTAATAATAATGTTAGAGAACTAAATATAATTATTTGCGGAAATGTTTTCATTCCTATGACCAATGCGGTATTCATTGTGTGAAAATGTACACGCGACCTTCACAACATATTCCCTTTCGATTCCCAATTAATTACCTGCTCAGTACCCTCATCTGGTTTATCTTAGGATGATCATAAGGATACCGCTATGAATTATCTCACAAGATACTGTTAAGTAGGTGAAGACTAAACTTGGATTTCTGTGATTGATAGACACAGGAATGATGTAATGGGAAATATTGATGTACGTGTATTTGTAAATACAATATACATATTATATTGCTCAGAGAAAAAAGGCTGAGGTCAACATATCTGAAAAATGCATAATAATAATGTATTAAATAAAATTCATAATATATCCCTTTAGCTTAGTTTTCAATTAAGGAAACCATTTCTGCATCAGTTTGATTACTTTATTCGTGAACTGTGGACGCATCAGACATATCCTCCTCAGGAGGAAATTACCTTTTGGAGAACCGATTAAAAAAATAGTATAAAGATTTGGGAAAAATCGATCGAGTCCCTCAGTCTAATTTGCATATTAAATTGGGTCTCACATGCAGTGTGGTGTCAGTTCGGTGGTTTAAAGTGCCAAAGATTTTAAAGGCAAAAGTTGGAAACTAGTTTCGGGAAAATGAAGGTAAATATATAATAGGCTCAACGGCTCAAAATAAAATAGGATTAAAATTCAGGCAATAAGTAAATGTTGATTAAATTTCAGGTTTTTGACTGGATTCTACCACCATTACTCCTACTCCAAGGAGTTTCGGTAATGGTAGTGTCAGCTCAATACTTAAACACGCCATGCTCAACGACAGCCGACTGTGGCGGAAGTAACAATCATCTTCAATGCATAAATGGTTACTGCCAGTGTGACACTCAAAATCAGATTTTTGATCAGAGCACCAATCAATGTCTTTTATTGATTGGAAGGCAATGCCAAATTAGCCAAGTTACTCCAAATGCACAACACCAATCCAGTCAGCAACAACAGAATCCAATGAAATGTGTGCCACATGCAGATTGCTTGAAATCCAATTGCAGGTGTAAGCAAGGCTACAGACTCACAGCAGACTTTCTCTGCAAGCCAGACTATGGCTCACCATGTCATATTCGGGATGAATGCGATGAAACACAAGGACTCGTGTGCAAGCAAGGGACCTGCCATTGTTTCAATTCAACGTGGACTTATCAAGGTCACTTTGGCTGTGTTGATCCTGCAAACCCTTACTTTGGTGAGATGCTGGACCTCCTCAACCAGACACAGTTTCTCCTCAAAGAGAACAAATTGGAAATAAAGGATATGTTTGACGATTTTGGGATTACAAAATGACCCGAATTCTGAGTTCCTACTTGGAAACGCTCTTGCGGAAGCTAGACAGTTTCAGGATACGTATAACACAAATGACTTGCAGTTTGCTGCACAAAATCAGAATTCCCAGCAGTCTGGGGGTGGATTCAACTTAGGACAGTTGTTTAGTTTGTTTCAGACAGTTCAGGGATTATTTGGAAGAAATAATAATATGAATCAGGGAAATCAGGGTGGAGGTGGTGGTGGGGGAGGCGGTGGCGGATTTTTCCGCAACTTGTTGCGAGGTTTTGGAGGTGGAGGGCAAAATCAAGTTGGATATCCGGAAAGTGGTAAACCTGAAGCGAAACCTCCTGCAAGTGGATATGGTCCTCCAGGCCCAGCTGAAATGATGGGAGGGCAACGGTTCAATTTGATCAGCTCCTTTCTTAACTTGTTTAACCAAATGATTCCTATCGTGAGACAAATCAGAATGCGTTTCAGTCCTGTTCGCTTCTTCCAAAACTTTTTGAACAGATTTGCACCAACGACAACTGCAGCACCCCCACCAGCAATGCCTGCAGCAATTCATAACCCACCTCCTACAGTTATTGAAAGTAATGGAAACTACCAAGCTAATCCAATTTTTGACAACAATAATCAGCAAAGTAATAGTGGAGACCAAAACAATAATCAAGGTGAAGGAACATTTAGATTTATAATGCGAACGAGGAATCGGTTCCGTAATCTTCTTCGAGGTCAGCAAGGCCAACAAGGAGGAGGAGGTGGAGGTTACGATTACACTCCTGCAAAACCCCCAGAACCTGCAGGTGGATATGGCGCACCACCTCCAGCCGATGCACCCTCAGGTGGCTCGCCACCACCAGCGGAACCAGCAGGAACTGCTGGAGCCAGAGCCACAAACCAACAAAGTTATTACGCGAGTCACTTCAATGGACAGCAAAACCAACAACAGCAGCAAACCAGCAACGCGAATTACAATACTTTGCCCAGTTCCCCTGTTCAACAAGCCCCAGCCCAAAGACAGCAAACCTTTAACTCGCTCCCTAGCCCAACTACATTCAACTCAAACTATGCAAATCCCCAAAGTTTCTTTTCACAGAATCAGCAACAAAATCATCAAAACGCTCACAACAATCAGCAACAATACCATAATAATAACCATAATAACTTCAATAATAATAATAACAACCATCAAAACTATAATGCTCAAGCAACATCCCATCAGCAAACAACGTTTGTACCCCATCCTCAGCCAAATCACAACCAACAACAGCAATACAATCATCACAATAATCAACATGGATTCAATGGAGATGGTAAGCATGTCGCAGCGGCTGCAACGACAACATCAAACGTTGTCCCCACTCAACCTCCACCTCCTCCAATTCCACAGTTTAAACTGCAAGTTCAACCAGCAAAGAATCCAATTATTACAGCTCCTATAGAATCCCTCAAACAAAACTTTATTTTGAGTGAGGATGACGATCCGCATCCAGGATTCACGCCGTATTCCACACCTTCCCCTCACGAGACATCCGACCAAAACCAAGGAAGCTACCGCACCGCTGCCAGGTTTGAGCGAATTGGTCAAGAGGAGCCGGGAAGTAGTAGTAACTTTGCGCAAAACTGGCGAGATACTTTTTAAACGTGTCTATTTGCATTTATGCGTTCTAAAAAGCATTTTATGCCCTTCGTGCTTCATGCCAAATCATAATGTATTTTGAGTCATGTTTCAATATGTTTGAAATGCACCTTGTTTCCGAACTTCATGTTATTTCTGTGTGATTTGAATTAGGGTTATTCCCAATGCGCATTATTGTGATTGAAATGAGGACTGTATGCGATTGAATGAATGTACAAATATCGATTAACAGCTAATGCAGAAAGTATCTATTTGATTCTTGAGTTGAACTTGAGTTGATTGATTGAGAAGATTATTTTTTATTTTTCCTTTTGTAAAGTATCTCTTTTTCCAATTAAAATATCCAAAACGACTGACAGTTTTTACACCTATGGGAATAGATAGACCATCTTGTATGTACATATAATCTTTGTCTTCGATTCATCGTTGGTCATGAACTATTTATGAACTATAACCTTGATTAAAGCATGTATATTATGTATTTATATATTTAGGTAATAGCGCTCATACAGATGCCTATAAATTAATGTAGTTACAATAGACTAACAGTTAGTTATTTATAATTACGGCATAAATCGTGTATTTAAACGCATGCATATTGCAAATAAAACTGTTGAAGATGACATCATCAAATAAATGTTTTAAAAGGAATTGTAACAGAAGAGAATTTGCAATGGTATTTTCTAGTTTTGCTATTGGAAAAAATGTGGAGACTTTTTGATCAGATATCTATTAAAGTTGAGGTCTTCCCCATAATTTCTTGCAAGGTGTAGTAAAGTAATAATAAGTCTTCATGTGAAATATGAGTATATGACTAATAATAGAACTTCATAGTAGATTTATCAAGTAGCACGAGGCTAAAGCTTTGCGCACTTCTTCAGGGTGGTTTTAATTACTGCGGCATGACATCGTGTTGTTTACAGTAGGTAAATGAGAACAATTAATACGAGTATAACTGGGTATCATACTCAGCTAAACCTGAAGAAGAAATTGGTATGTAAAAAGTGATCATCATTGCGATTACATTACATCTTATAACTGCAACTTGGCTATTTGCATTAAATTCCCACGAGTCTTTAATATTTACTACTGTGTGGTAACATGGTAAGTAGATAATGTGGTAGTACAGGTTTTAATTACAGGCCACCGCGCAGTAATACCAACAACACTTCAACACTTTCGCGTTTTCCTTTGAAATATTTGCATAAATATGTGAACGAGGAAACGGGATTTCACGGTCTTCTCTCTTGCACGTTTTAGACGAACTTCCGCAGGAAATGATGTGTAAAATTGTTTATTCAACTGTGTAAAACCCTAATCAAGCAAGATATTTCAGTGTAATTTATATCATTTTTGCAAGCTCACTTTTTCTTTTGCAATGTCATTGTCACTTTCAAAAAAGGTTTGCAGACATAGATGTAATAGTTTATCGGAGAAAAAGAAATTTTTCGAAAATCTTTGTTTTAAGAAATTTCGAAAATCTTTGAAAATCTACTAATGCTTAATATCAACATTGCATATTTCCGCATCACAGCATAAATTACGGGCAGCATATTTGCAGTTCACAAAGATTCGGGTTGGTTTTAAAGTATTCTTTTTAATATGCAATATTGCTTTTTTCTAATACAACATGGAAAAATGATTTGCTAGCATCACAACTCGTTTGGCGTAAGGTAAATTGCAAACGTTTAATCATACTTTAGCACCAACCATTAGTCATTCAGACATATTCATAACATATTCATTGCTTGTAAAGTATACACTAAATATTAATTATAACATTATACACAATAATATGTACTATTAGAGAGAGGATCTATGAAATTGCTAGTTTTGAATAAATAATTTCGTGCGATTACAACAAAAAGCCTAGTTGGTGTGGTATTTCATTAAGTCATAGACTGTGGACACTGATATTTTATCATTTATTAAAAAATCATAGACTGTCGACGTCGACAAATTAAAAATTTGAGTACAAGGGTAACCTTTAAATACAGTTTGTAAAATGACAAAGTATGTGTATGNTCGACAAATTAAAAATTTGAGTACAAGGGTAACCTTTAAATACAGTTTGTAAAATGACAAAGTATGTGTATGATGAGAATGATGACCATCGTGGTACTAGATGTTACAAAAATAATTAGCTTGTCAAATGATACTAAAACGTTCTTCTAATTCATGAGAATTAGGACAAGTCCTTAGAAGCTTGCCATAATTAGGAATGCTCATTGTTTACGCCTTAATACCTACCTACCACCCATTTTAACAAGGTTTCTGTAACAATACTTCCACAATACAACTTTTTGTCCCAAAAAGCAACAATGTATCGTCATCTACATAAAAGTTTTACAAGTTTCTTTGTCCTGCAATTAAATATTCCCAGGTTGAGCTACAAGAAAGTTTTTAAACGTAGCTTGGGGTTTTTGTATTTCCGTTGCCGTATAGCGGATTCTAACAGGAAAACCTTCAAAATTGACCTAGCCATCTTGCCCATAACCCATCGCTAACTGTATGTAAAAAATTATATTTACCACATTCCTGCGCTTTTTATATTAACAAGGAGCTTATAACTGTTAGATTTGCGTGAGTGTGTCTATTATTTCCGGGAAGGTTCTTGATTAATGAAAATGAAACTTGGTAGCTCTCTTTGCATCCACAAATTACAATGCTTAAATGAAGCTGCAAAGCGCTGAGTACTTTCTTAAAAGCATTCATAACTTACATACCTTAGCTTGGCAGTCCTTAATTTTAGCTAATCAATGTGCATTAGCGCAATATTTATTGATCCTATGATAAGACACCTGAATGCAACATAATTTAAAGTAAAAAAGGAGATCATATGAAGGAAATTAAAAGTCAATCAGGAGGGGGGCATCGTTTTGATTTAGGACATGTTGCATTTACTTAGAAAAATTTCTTGCCTTGCCTACTCGTGACATAAAACGTCAACGGGGCACGGTGCTTGAACTGTGAATACGAAATGTACATTTTTAGCCGTCAGTTCCCCTACA
>JAHZNG010001980.1:0-15651 GCA_027744375.1 Orchesellides sinensis | reverse complement strand
CACTGGTTGAGAAATTCAAAATCGGACACTTCTTCTTGTTATGTCCCTGGTCAAAATGTGAAAATCTTCCATTCCTCGTCTCGCTTCTGCTAAATCTTGGCCGAAATTATTGGCCGGGCTTTACGCTAATCCAGATACCATGCTTCTCTGTAATAATTAAGTTTATACTGTTATGTACACATCATGTTAAACAAACTACCTTCGTTTTAAAAATTTCTTGCATGCTTACCCTTGTCAAACGTGGAGTTGAAGGTCTGTCTCCCAGCCTAAAATTAATACAATTTAGTCATAATTTGAAATGTAGTTTTTTATTTATATGTATGTATTAACCAACAAAGAAAATCTTGTACCGTTTTGGAGTTTTAAACGCAGGAGATTCAAACCCAATTCCAAAAGGACTATACAACTTTGTAGGTGTCCTCCCCAAAATCTTTCGTGTAGGGGTCAGATCACTCAAAGGAGTAGAATTATGCCCCATCCGATAGCGTCTACGCGTTGACCTCCGAAACTTCTGTATACGTACAACGACAAAACTATCAATAACCATTTTCCTCTTAAATACAATTTTATTTTAGATCATACCTGAGAAAAGTTTCCAATGGTAGCTTTAACTTCCTGCACTGTTTTATTAATCCTCTTCCCAAAAGATGCCGACGGCCCCACCTCCTTCCCAGAGGTACAAGACTTGCGGCGTGAACAACTTGTCTTTCCCGAACGGCCTATGAAGTTTCCATCCTCATCAAAATGTGTCGGTTGCTGCTGCTTTTGTTGTTCCACCACCATCCCCACTGGCTCTTCTTGTTCAATACTTGCAGCAACATTCACAACACCATCAGATTCAAGAGGCCCCTGTTGCATAGCCTCATCATCGTCCTCAATAATAGAATACTTAGTTCCAAATCTAGTAAAAGAGCTTCCCAACCGTCTAAGTCGTCCTTTGCTGTCACTTCCCGTCAACCCATTTTCCTTTCCAGATGAGTCATTTCTTGTCGACGTCGACGCAATCGATGACGAGTCACTCATACTGCTCACTCCACTGCTGGACGACGACGTAGACGCATTTGTCATATACCACGTCGTATTAGACCGCTCCAGTCTTGACGCCGTGGACACATCAGTCATATCATTGTCTTCAGTACTCTTTTGACCTCTCATCCACGTAAATGAAAAACTCCTCTTGTCCGCCCTCATTTTGTTAGGCATCGTGTCCTACAAACCATCACCACACAACAAAACCAATATATTAAAAAAGCAATTTTTTATATACAATTTCCAAACCACACTCCTCACTCACCCTAATTAAAATACACCTTACCACGTAATCACTACCACACTTTTGAAATTAAAAACTTGCTTCTCCAATTAAATATCTTGCCAGTTTCCTCCAACTTTACCTGTCCAATATATCTCCTCAACTGGAAATCGGTTGCATGAATCCTTTATTTTTCACACACACCCTTTTACTTCTTCTGCAAACCGTCACTTACAATTTTTTTATTATCTCAATTTTTTACATGTAAAATCTTCACACTCAAACAAACGGGTAAAGTTCAATATCACAGAAGTGTATGCAAGCATCACAGTCTATATTTTTTATAAATAAACATTTTGTGTAACGGTCAAAATATTTCAGCCCTTCTGTCTTCTTCTTCTACCCTCAGCCTCAGCTTATAATATAATATTTATCCATGCATGCATCCCTTTTTTTTTAACCCTCACTCATCCTATGTAGCAATGCTATCCTTTTTCCATCCTGAGTACACAAAGTAATATTAAACTGTAAACACATCTGTTCGCTCTCGACAAAATTCAAGCTCACTGGATCCTCTCCTCTAATTGGCTACTGCGTAGCTCTGCTCTGTCACCAAATAACATAAGAATGCATACAGTCTATTCAAAAACCTCGTATTCTTAGAAACCATTTTGGCCTTGTTGCAGTATACATAGTACAGGCCATGATGGTTTCTAATGTATGAACCGTGAGATCACACTCTTAATGTCTCAATGTCAATATAGTATGTGTTGTGGCCTGCATAAGATAAATAGGAAAGCCTTTCATTCTTTCCTTCATTAGTCAGGTTTGAGGGGTAAATCTGTTACGTGTAAATCGCATTGCTAAATGACAATGCAATCTCAACATGAAATAATGTTTTTCTCATCATGCATTTCCCTATGCATAATTATTTTTGGAGGTAAAAAATAATATTAACGTTAAAAAGATGAATTAAGATGTTAATGGGTAAATGCTAGAAAGGCAGAGTGTGAGGCCTGGCATTGGACCAAGAGAGACGTAAAAGGCTCTACAGAGGCATTGCATACGCATCCACGCATACTGCACATTGAGGAGAGGTGAACAGCTGATTTTGTTTTTATTGCGGTGATGATCAGTGGATGCTTTGTATGATTTCTGTCATAATCAGGTGACACAATCAACATTTGTGAGTTTGTGAGATGATTGGATGTCAATTGAGTGAATACAAGGGAACAATATTGAAGTCAATTAAAAACAAGTGTGCCTTATGATTTTTTTTGTTTGTGGCAGTGTTTTTTGTGTAAGACAGGAAACAAGAGTTATTTATAGTGGACGACCAATATTCAGGTAGAGGTGAGGAGGAAAAACAGCTGTTTAATAAATATACACGGTCAACCGTGTGGAGTTTTGAGTTTGATTAAAGGATGATTTAATTATTTATGGTTTTAGGTTGTCATTTAGTTAGTGGATATAGAAGGATTGTACCATGGCGGACGAGAAACGGGTTTGGGAAGGTAAATAATGGGTTGATTTTATGTTGTTTGATTATTGTGTGACGTGAGAGAATCTTGAGTTGAAGTATGATTTGTGTGGTTTTGGAATTAGATTTGCGAAGGGAGGCTAGATTCTTGGAGAATGAGTATTGACTCGAAGTTGGTGTCATTTAGCAAAATAGGTGCTAATTCAACGTTCAGTACTGAGGCAGACAGGTATGTATATTATTTGGGAAATTTAAGTTTTTTAGTGAGGTTAGGTTTGATTGGAAAAGTAGCGTGTTAATTGAGTGTATATTTTGGTTTGTTTTTTAAAAGTGACACTGCACCATTACTGTCTGGCGGCCGTATGTTTGAATCCTTGTCGGAGGAAATTGATGTGTTGTTGAAACGACTTACTGAAGTAAATGAGAAAATGAGTGAGATATCAGTTGCTAACCCGTCAATGGGAACGCCAGCGCTTGTTCATACAATCCAGCGTCATCGGGATATTCTTCAAGATTATACCCAAGAGTTCCGTAAGACTCAAAATAACCTGAAAAGTCGCAAGGAGCGGGAGGAGTTGCTACAGGGTGTCAAGAAAGAAATTGAGTAAGTGTTCTAAGTGTTTTAAATGTATAAATAAATCTAATTTTTCCGTATTTTTAACAATTTTTGATTGGCCATTGTTTTTTAGCTCTAGTAAAACTGCGTTAAACCGGCGTCTTGACTTGTACATGAAGGAGAGGGATCATCTTGTTAAGTAAGACAACTATCGAAAATTTAGCGTCTCTTCGCATAATTCACGTTAAAGTCCGGAATCAGATTCACAAATTTAGTCAAACACAACAATAAATATCTTTTGGGTAACTTAATGAGACTTTATTTGATTGTTGTAGTTCTGAACGAATGGTTGATGAGCAAATTACTATTGCTATTGACACCAAAGAAGGACTTGTTACTCAGAGAGCTGCCTTCAAGAAAATTCAATCAAGAATGAACGATATTACAAGCCGTTTCCCTACCATAAACAATCTTATCCAAAAGATTAACATGAAAAAACGCAAGGATTCGATAATAGTAGGTTGTGTAATAGGAATTTGCACATTCCTTCTAATATTTTATGGCTTCGGCAACTAATGCTGTTGCATATTCATCTGATTTGTCTTCGAATTCGATTTTAATCAAGTTTTCGCTATAACGTACTATCGATTCTTATCATAAACTGTATAAAAATATTAATTAACTGAACAGCAGTCCATGCAGCACCTAAGAAATGTTATTTTCTGACTTTATAAAATTACCGTAAATTTTGTAATACTTCCCCGCTTTATACTCCACAAAATTTTATGTGTTAGAGACTGCTCAAAAACCAAGTATTTTCTTTAAAAATCCTCCAGTAATTTTGAATACTATTTAAATTAAAATTTGAAACCTGTCTTCATAGCCGTTGTTCATAGAAAAAGATTTTTTCTTAGTTGCTACATGTTGTATCCTGAGTGTCGTATACGAAACATCTACGTGTGCATGCTAAATTGAAAGCGATGGTGGTACATAAATACAACACTGTGGATAGTGGACTGAAAAAAAGAGTGATATATGTAAGTAATAGTTGTTCTTATTTAATTTGTTGAGAATTACCTCTCAAATTGTTGTTAGTCAAGTTTATACCAAAATGCGATAAATGAAATAAATAATCTAACTATGTAATGCTACCTTACTAACATAAGTATATTTAACAATTTCCTTAAAATGATTGTTACTGCGAATGTAAATAATTACATTTATTCATAATAACTGTATTTTCTTACAAATAACATAATTTTACAAAGGTACTCATATAACTAGAAACAATGCTTGTATGTATTACACTTTCACATTTTGCAATTGTAGGAACTGAAGGAACTGTTTTATTACACTGACATTTATGACAATGCGAGACCAGTTGTTACTTATTGCTGTACAAACGTACTTCAACTTAAACGTACACAGTATTGTGTAAAAATTTCAGTAAAAAGTTTGCTTTGATCCAAATGTTATTAAACTATAAACGCTACGTATCACTGTACTTTTAATGCTCTGCAAACTATGAGACTATTCGAGAGTTGCATTTAATTATGTATAATGTCAAACTGAAAGAACTTATTTTTTTTAAATTGCTTTACTGCTGATGTTAGATCTCAATATCTCGATATAAAATCATACCTTACATCTTGATTTGATAAGACTTCCCAAATTATCGATGAAGTCTAAGTCATACCTAATTCCATGATAAGATGCGTACATATATTCTATCTATCTAGTAAACTATCGACACAACCATATAACACATTGATTCACATCCACAATCTACACTACAGGTTTTCACATTTCACGGCATAATGCACAGCGATAGACGAAGTTTGCAGTTGCATAAACAATTTGTGCAAGCTGTAGAGGAATTTCAAACTTTTCAAATTTCCTATCGAAGGGGTAAGGCTTAGGCTAACTCTGTAAAATAACAAAACTGAAACTGAATATCTACATAAAGGAGTATCAAGAACTACTTGTTTTTAAAATATTAAGTTTTGTTTTTATGAAAATATCTACATACTTTCAAATTTAAACTTAGAGGGATAAAGATGGCCTTATTATTACATGCTACAAATTTTGGGCCACCAAAAAGGAGATTTTTTTCAAAATTAAGGTAAGGGTTCTAGATATACTATAAAGGGTTTTTTTTTCGCCAAGATGAGCATTTTGGTGACCCTTCGAGTTCATGTCATGTGAACCATCAGTTTAAATGAAAATTTGTATATAAACTAGTAAAAGTATAAAGCGATAATTACTCTTGTATGCACCGTAGTTAAACTAATTCTTTTACCAAAAGGTACACTTGCCTAAGACTAAATAGGCCTTGATAGGACTTAACAGTTTGGGGTATCACCTGCGCCCGTGAGAGAATTAGCAAATTAGCAAGCACGTATCCTATAGGATACGAGAGTCCCATTTTCGGTATGTTACAAGATGAGTTAATTAATGGTCAATTTAGATTGTTTATTGTTAGATTGGGTCGTGCGAAACGCCAAATCAGTAAGGCTAGGTTAGTTAAATTCATAAAAGGAGAGTTAACATAACCAAACTGAATCGGCGTTTAACTTAACTAAAAACAACATAACTACCTGCATCTATTTCTTGTCCTACAGCATACGCTCTTGCTATTTCTCACACGGGTGTGGGCGACACCCCAAGTGGTTAAAGTTCTGTCTAGATCTTTACAACACAAGACTTCAAACATGTCTAGCATACGTTTCATTTGACTAAAAGATTACTTTTGACATCTTGTTCCCACAAAGTACACAACTAACAATTAAAACTAGGCAACTTTAACATAAGCACAAAAAATTCAATTACACAGTTGCATTTATATGTTTCTGCAAATAAAAACATACATAATGCAAAGTGCTACATCAACATGCTGAAGTAATTCAAAGAATTTGGACAAATACAGTTGCCGATTGTATTAATGTATGTATTTTAGGACACCATGAATATAAGCTGTGAAGTCCATGGATTGAACTATTGCAGAACAAAGCGTTCATGGAAATACACTGGTATGGTGACCCGAGGAATACAATGTAAATTCAGTAGACCTCAAGATAAGATACAAACGACTATACTGGGAGGTTAGAGGTGAGCAGCAAAGAGCAGAGAGAGCTAAGACAACAGTGTGCAATATCATCGCCATATTAAACTCAAATCATAGAGCGATTAAATGACTTTTTGGGTGAATCATGAGATGTATGCATTTCCAAAATCTTCACAACTCTAACTCATTATTACACACCAAATCCAGTAATAATATCACACTTAAACCATACCTCAGTTTTTGTCCGAGGATTATATACAACACACGTGTAAGTTACACATGGCTATTGTAGAATCCCAAGACTCTAGACAGTGAACCACAGAGCCCCCATAACAGTTGCCAATTGGAAGCTCTTTGACAGAATTAAAATTTAGCTTTCTTATCTCGATGAGGAATGACATACCGTTGAGCAACTTTTAAAGGCGGGGAGTAGCCTTCTGCATAAGACGAATCTTCAAACAAAACTTCATATTCATCATTGTGTGTAGCTGGTGGGAAGTTCACGATTCCTTTATAAAAGCATGTTGTCTGCGGATAAAGCGCCATGACTGAAAGTTTAAGCAAAACAAATGTTTTTACATTTTGTCATGCCCTTTAAAATAGTACGCACAATGATTGTAAGCCAGTAGTCAAACCTATACTATCCCTCGGAAATAACGCATCTCTTTCCGCTTCTGTTAACGCAGTGGCATACATGGATTTAAGCTTTTGCTGCAAAACAAATCAGCAACACATATTACCCAAAATAACCTTATAAATCAGCTTTCATCCAATACAAACCATTATCAACATTGAATTCCACTCCATACCTTATTCCCACCGCTCAGCTTTTCTTCCTGCATAGCCTTCTCATGCATTTTATTGATTGCTGAAATGGTTCCTTCATTTTTGCTATGTTCCGCAGGCAAATCATTTGTCACCAGATTGTAAATTCCTTTCAAGCGGTCCTGAACCACAACCAATACACAATCAATAAAATAACCATTATTATACATAAACCTTCATTTCACACAAATCCACAATTTAACACCCAAACTCAATTCACACACTTGAAGCCCTCCTTTTAACATTCATATTCCTCACCTGAATCTGTGCCACAGCGTTGTCATTCATACTTCCACTTCTTATCCTTTTTTCTGTAAAAAAATATAAAAATCAATACTTAATTTTAATATTTACTAATTTCCATTAATATCCATTTCATACAATAAAGGAACATCTAATTAGTAATGACATGACATTGTTACTTGATCAGCTGGTGTGTCAGCACTAATCAGCTGTTTCCTCGCACTCCCCCCGTGTGTCAACTGGGCTCTGCCACTGCTGACTGATCGGATGATATATGTCCCGGCTTCGGTTTGAAGTTGACCAGCGAGCCACAAGCATGCATAGATCCATACTACAAAATACTCGAATACATAAACCCATAATATGCCCAGATGTGTTATGCAATCTAATCTAATCTATAAAGCCATGTTCGATTTTCCCGCTGGGCTTATCCATAGAGTAAACCAATGACTGCCCAGAATTGTTTGTTTACTTTAAATGAGGGTACCTTGAGACGAAAGTATGAAATGCCATGTGTTTTTCTCATGCAGTGCGCAGCAGCATATTAGCTAGTGCATATTTGGAATTTTGGAATCCTTTGACAACTTTTTCTGGTTGTGAAGGTCAAAGGTCATACACAATTTTTAAAGGTAATTAGTCATATTAAAATACGCAATTTAATCACTTGTGTAAATTTTATTGATTTGTTTGTATAATTGATTGTGATTGCTTGACAGGTGGCAGGACGTGGTTTGAGGTCAGACAGAAGAACCACCGACTTTGAAGATTGTCAATTGTGAAGAAAGAAGGTAACGACAGGGTCGGAGGAAGGTGAAAGTAATGGTGCAGATTACGAGGATCCTATGGTTAGCCAACATAAGGTCAAACAGTGGAGGTGCAGCTTGTAAGGCTGTACACACGCCGAAAGGATTATACAAATTTTTAATTCGTCAGTGTGACCGGCTGCCGAACGTGGAAATACAGAAGTATTACAAGCATCATATTAGACAGGTAAGCAGTTGTTAAATGTCAAATTAATTGAATAATTAAGAAATAAGTTGTTTGGAAACGGAAGTTTAATAGTTTATTTGTTTTGGGACTGAACAGGGATTCGGCCAGCATGCTGATGAATCAGATCCAGAAAGGGTGACGCAGATCATTAACCAAGCTACGAAAGATATTGACTGGATTCTAAAAAAGGTAATTAAAATAGTCTAAGAAGTAGATCTGAAATAGGTTATTACCAGGAAAACATAAGATTTAGTGAGTGAGTCTAACTGTAACTTGTCTTTGTTGTTTAGTATAAAGTTGCTGAGAATGGCTCTCTTCCCAACAAATAGTACCAGCGGGGATACAAGTATAATGGAATCTGCATGTAGTTCAATTGTTTTAGAAAGCGCATGCTCTTCGCCCCTCAAATTTTTTCATGCTCTTTCAACTTTCACTTCACGTCCAGAGTTAGTTATTCCCCATATTCGTAGTACAGACATAGACTGGGCTTCTGTAGATTCCGAATTGAAGAAGTGTTATAATGTTTATAATAGTACAAATATATTTGAATGTATGTACTCTTCAGTATACCATGAAAATATAGTTGTTCCTTCGCTGAATGTGAGCGAACTTAATGGGTCGCTGAATGAAGAAACTATTAAAGCATGGATGCTTCCCAGTAATGAGTTTAGGATTATAGAACTAGTCCGGAATATTCATCACAAACCTTTTAAAGATGCTAAACTTGGATGGACCTCTAACGTTCATGAGAGATGGGGTGGGTAACGTAACGTATTCTTTTATATTTAATGAGAGAAGAGTATATGTATAATTGTACAGATGGGATTTTAGCTTAGAATTTTCTTTTTCAATTTTATTTGATAGATTTTCAGAATCTAAGTCTGCAGGTTTACCCGATAAAAAACCGACCAGAGCCCCTAGCATACGTCCCTTTCATCAGTTTTAAAGCGGAGTACTCTGTCACTAAAAAGGTCACTCGAATTACAGTGACGCGTTATGATGGGCCATTGGAAACAGATGTGGGGGATTCGTTGGACTTTTTTAAAACCACCGTTGTTCCCAAGATTTTCGAATGGATGTCAGATGGATATAGCGTGGATGCTCCAAAGTTAACCAGGCTACGTGCTCGACCACATAGTTACATTTCCAACCAGCATTATTGGTTCTTTTACGACCTAATAAAATCTGGGCCTGCTGAAAAAGTCAAATCAGTAATTATAAATTTATATAACAGTCAACAACAGTTTAAAACTTTTTAAGGTACCATGTATGAGTAGAGGATGATTTTTGTCTTTGTAATGTAGATTTGGAAAGAATCAACAGATCCTGTTAAGTTTATTCACGAGGATATCGGAATAGCATCATATATTGCTAGTTTCATCTATGGAGAAAGTAGTCTTTACCGACCTAACAACAAGACAGACTACGTGCACATACTTGATCTAGGCTGTGGAAATGGATTATTGTACTTTTTCCTCTCTCAAATACTACCCGGTTATACTAAACGTACCTGTGTCAGCGGGTTTGATATTAGACGAAGAAATATTTGGGATGATCTCATCAAATATCAAGGACTGCATGAGCACACCAAAGAGTTGATAAAATCATCAAAGTCGGGTGGAATATCGGAATTGCACATTAAATCTCAATGTGATAAATCTGAGGATGGGAATTTTAGTTTGACCGTAATACATTTCTAACTCTAAATTTTAAATTCTCTCTCTTATTTCCAAGTAGGCATCTTCCATACCTTTAAAAAGTCTTTTTTGATTTTAGGAAAGGACATTTATACCAGATCAAATTGAAGATTTAGTGCAACGCTACAGTAATTTAAACAAAGAGGCATTGTGGCTTATTGGAAACCATTCAGACGAGTTAACACCATGGATTCCAGTAGTAGCGAGAAAACTAAATGCGACTGGTTTTTTTATAATCCCATGTTGTCCGTTTGACTTTTTTAAGAAATATCAACGTCGCAGTGACGTACCCGGCACAAGTAATTATATGAATTACATTGAGTACATATGTAAAATAGGAGATAACTACGGATATCAACCTACGTTAGAAAAGTTACGTATACCTTCCACGAAAAACATTTGCTTGATAGGGATGGACTGTAAGGACAAGTTTGAAACTAATTTGCTTTCTACTCGTGTAGAAGAGATTATGCACAAGTTGAAAAATGGAGGCGACGAAGGTTCTAGGTCTTTGTTTGTGCCTAGAGCAAAAGAAAGTGCAAAAGAAAATCCTAAACTAGATAGAACAATAGCTGGTAGCATTGTTGACAAAATATTTGAGTTATTAATAAAAGATTGGGATAACACTTCAGCTGCTAGTTGGTATGCAGGTCGTGTAGACGTAACTTTTTCAGAAATAACTCTTGCCTTAACCGAAAAAGAAAGAGAAATGCTCAAAGGAAAGGGTAGAGGATTACGAACATTGATAAAGAGTAATCGCCATTTATTTGTCATAGAGGGTAATACTGTAAAAATTAGAATTCCTAATGAAAGAGATATAGCAAATGTTAGTGAATCTAGTCGTGATAGAATAAAAACTCGGGATTGTTATTTCAAACTTCACCATCCTCAGGGATGTCCATTAGCGACAGAATTGTGTTCATATAAGCACTAGATGCGTGTCAAATATGTATTTATAGTGTTATAGGTAGTTGAAGTAAAATCTGTACAGCTGTAGTAAACAATGTGAATTTTTGAACTGATCCTTTAACTGGTGATTTAAAGAGACTAATAAATGCTATTTACTGTAATAAAAAGAACTGAAAGGACTTGTGGTTTATCATAGCACTACGCTTCGCATACTCATATTCCATATATGTTGTATGCATTGTATAATATTTAGTGAAGGTGAGGGCCTTAAAACCTTTAACTCATACTCATGCATCATGATTAAACTTTGAAATCTAAGCAAAAATGTATACACTACACAGAAAAGACAACATGTGTGTGGAAAATCCGCTCGATTTTTATTTATTTATCTGATACTTATCCTTTTACAAAATAAACAAATAAAAACCATCAACTTTTATATGATGCCGATCTTGTTAGCAACGTCAAGAGCGTCAAAATCAGGAGCGAGCCTGACGTAGGCCTTCTTCATCCCATCAGGTCTAATAAGGGTATTCACCTTGCAAACTTCTACTTCATACAGTTTCTTCACTGCAGCTTTTACGTGGAACTTATTGGCTTTAACATGAACGATAAAGACAAGGGTGTTGTTGTCTTCAATCTTCTTCATTGCCGCTTCAGTCGTGAGTGGATACTGGATCACATTGTAAGCATCCATACTGAAAAGAAACAGAAATCACTCATTACAACTTACAACTACTACAACAGTATCACAACGTTTACATTCACTATTTAACTACCACTGAATATAATGAAATAACTATAAAACATACCGGCATCTTTTAGGGATTGACCTCCTAGGGAACTTGGGATTCCTTGGTGGTCTGAATGTCCGTGGTCGCTTGAAGTGAACAGTGTTGCGGGCTTTCCTTACTCGCTTCCTCTCACCCTCACCACTCTTGATGACCTACAAAACACAAAAATTTAAACCATTCCATCAAACCATCATTACAAAACAAACAAATCACGCCAATACATTTATGAAGACACACTGATCAGTTATAATTTTATGTTTTTGTAATCAAAAGAAATCATAGAGATTCCCACATAAAGTTTCATCACATCAATATACAATCTCCATGAGAGAAAAAAGGAAGGTAAACTGGGCTGCTTTTAAACAAATTTTTTTCATGAACCAATCACACCTCACCTCCCATTTAATCAGTACACACCAACTGTCCACACTAAATCCGCCTCCTTCAGCACTGCATCCCGTCTCAATGACTTATCACCAAACACAAAAATCTTTCTCTACTCCCCCATCCCCCGGCAAACCCAGCAGACTCCAAGTTATCCTTCCTATTTTACCCTCACTCATCTTAACCCTCCATTACCACCACAACATCCTTAAAAACCACACAAACTAACTATTCGTATTTCTCCTTTAAACATACCTTCTTTTGGGTTCTAAGAGCCTTGTTAATAGCCAACTGACGAAGCCTCTGCTTAATAAGTTGACGCTTTTGAAGAGGTGTCAAATTTGGCTTAGGCTTCTTGGCCCTCTTGACCTTTGCAGATTCCTTAGGGGCGGCCTTTGCAGGGTCAGCCTTTGACGCCGGCTTCTTAGCTGGAGCAGCTGCCTTCTCGGTCTTCTTAGGGGCAGCGGCTGGAGCCTTTTTCTTTTCTGAACACAACAAAACCAATTCAAAAAATATTAACACCCACTAAAAAAATACATCACACACTCTCAAATCACTAAAAAAACAAAGTTAAATTAACTTACCATCCTTTTTAGGACCCATTGTGAACTTTTTCTACAAAAAATTAACCTTTTCTAACTGACGACGACAGGACGAACTTCAGTCCAAATGTGTGAACCAGCAGAGACTGAATGGGAATGAGCTCCACTCCAAATGCATGTAAGGCTAACATGCGTGCTATCAAACTTGAAAGTTCCTGCCTCTTTTTTCCACAATGACTCTATAGTAAAACACTGTACCAAAGTACTGTCGCAGTCTCCAACACACAGTCTGCCTACCAGCTACCGGCTTTAAAGTACTGTACTCCTCTGTACTATACTGCTATGCAAGAGATGTGTGATGCTGATGATGGTAAGGGTAGCCCAGCTACAAGCGGCTACTACTCTGCTGTGTGCCAGTAGCGGAGGCACCCTTTTGCTTTTTCGTTCGCTCGAGGTTGTGGCTCCGGTTAACTTTGTATTGCAAAAACTGCTAATGCAGTAGCAACATGTGCGGCTTGCTATGTATTTCTTGTATATTGTGGAAAGAGCCTCAGTGCATGCTTTTTGTGCTTATGTGAAGAATAATGGAACTCTTATCGCATGTTTTTGTGTTCCATAGAATTACCAATGGTTTCCCAAGCAAACAACCAATGCATAAATCCAACAAAGCATTTTGTATGTAGAAGTATTTCATAGCAATATTCAAATGATAATATGATTGCTTTAATCATGATTATTTTTTAGTAATTTAGGATAACTATCGAAATATGAAATAGGATATTTCTTCAGTGCGCGTCATAATCTTGTAATCAATGTGGTGAATGGACGGATATGGATATAATATATTATCATGGAAAAGAATGAGTGAGTCAATAATCTAGATTATGATTATGAAAATATACAATTTTATAGAAATCTTACTTAAATAGGTACATTTGTTATGGAAAATGCATGCAATAACAAGAAACCAAGAGTTAACATAACATGAGAGTGTGTTATAACAAAGTAAACCTCTTTCATAATCAAAAATCCATTCTAATTTTTAAAGTTACAGGAAATACTTTAAATTAATACTTACTAATTTACAATGTCACTGGGAATTCATCTATCAATCATAAGTTGGTGTGCAATATTCTAAAACAATTAATACATAACGTAGTATAGTATAAACACAACAATAGGCTTATCAATCAAGTGAGTTTCATTTCATAATACATGTCTCACAATGCCCCATCCACGTTGTTTGAGTAAATTAGTCGTCATACTTATCTAGGATTGGCATACTGTTGTCATTGTCGCTGTTGTAACCGCTGTCCGATAAGTCCAAAGGCGTAATCTTGTCCAACACAGGCATTTCAGGGTCAGGCGTCCCTAATGGCATGGAAAAGGAAGGGTCTTCTGAGGGAGATTCATGGGGAGGCGTTGTCACTTGTTCCATTGGTTCTTGGTAGCTATCTGATAAGTTGCAAATTTGATTTAGGGATTCTAACGGTAAATCAGGTGGTGGTTCAAGCGACGGGGAATCTATTTTTCCAGTAGTAAATTTTTGAAGGGCCCTTAGCCATAAGTCTGGATGGGTCGGATTATAGTCTGGAGTTGGACATTCTATGATTTCCATGTCGCTTTCTGAGTGTTCAATGTGCTCAGCGGCGGGGTCGTCAGAATTACTTTGTGAGGGATACGCTGCTAATACTGACTGGTTATCTGGAAGCTCATGTCCAACTCTGGCCATAGTCTCTTCCTCCGTTTCCTCCCAGGCGTGTAGCTGAAATGTTTCGAAATCCGTATGAGAACCGTAAACAGTGTACTTTGGGCAGGGGATGTCATCAGGATCTTTACTTACGAAGTTCTTGACTGTGGGCTCCATCAGCGATGACTCCAATGATGGTAGAGGTCCAGAAAGCTCACTGTCAGTTGAAGCGTCCATCATGTCTGCTATACTTGTTCCATTTAAAGATATTGAGCTGGCGAATCCATACTTCTGGATGTGTTCACTTATTTGGTTTTGCATCTCCAGGACATCTTCCATTTCAAAATCGTAATCCAAAGCGTCTAAATAAGAAAATGTAAAAGACACGTTTATGCATGTAAAATATTGATGATTCATTTATGCATGCAAATTATTGAGACATAAACTCATCTCTCAAAATATTTTGAAATACCTGGGTCGTATTCGTAGTCTGTCATTTTTGGAATTTTTACGTTTGAGCTATACAAAAGCTATCTAAAAGCCTTGAAATTCTGAAATTAAACTTGATACTCAATCAGTGTCTGTGCAAATATCTTTAAAGAAATCAAAATGGCTTAACAATATAGAGCAAAATGTGATTTCAAAAAATCCATCACAATTTCGTTAATGCATGAAGTAGATTTAGTATAGTCGATCTAGAGGGAATTTTTTAATAAACTTGTTTACTACCGAAAGGTTAAGCTACGATTAATTGAGTTTCGAGAAATCTACTGTAAAAAAATAATCCGAGTAATCGAAACTAAGGAATTGAGGAGAAACTTGAAGTTTCGTAAAGAGCCTGAATCATAGTTTGCATGAAACATAATTAGTAATGGTTGAAACAAACTAGTCAGAATCGTGTAAATGGTTAGTTGTGCAGCAAGTCCTTCAAATAGATTACTATGCATTAAAGTATTTCGCTCTTATTAGAGCCACCTTGCAAGGAAATGATAATAATTGCTCATGCGTTAAAAAACAATTTTCAATCGTTCCCTGGTCCCTGAAAACGGTTGACGGTGGGGTTTGCATAATATGACAAGGGAGTGGGTGGACAACAGCCACAATTATTAAACACAACTGAAGTAAAAAAAATTTGCGATTTATTAATTAATGGATATGTTATATTATGTAAATAAGTAAACGTATGCAAATATGAAGTATAACGGTCAAGTTAGTATCTGGAGAC